>JANIJG010001836.1:31588-44950 GCA_024611175.1 Megaceryle torquata | reverse complement strand
GGTGGCCAACAGGAACGAGCCGCGGGGGGGGGGGGGGAGCCAAGGGGGGGAAGGGGGGAAGGGGGAGAAGGAGGAAAGGGGGAGAAGGAGGAAAGGGGGAGAAGGATAGGAGAAAGTTACAGACACTCTTCTGCATCACTCATCTGGCTGCACCAGAGCTGAAAAGTACATCCAACCATCAGCATTATTTCCAGGTGCCCCAAGCCGTTTGAAACACCCACAAGAACCACACAGAATTGGGAATTTTGACTGAGCTGGCCTAAACCTGCCACATTTCCCCACAGGTACCTGCTGTATATTCCTTTTTACAATCGAGAGAGGAATGTTCTTGCACCTAAGGGATTTACTGCAACCCTTACAGCAGAACGAAGCACCGTTTAACAGTACGGAGATGTAAGTGACCTGGGGCCTTCAGACCAGGGACTGGTCCCCTTCAGTCATTTTGAGTTCAGTGCTACTCCTGTGTTGTCAGTGCTGCCTGTTTATTGGGAAGGTTTTCTCTATTTTTACCATGGCTGCCCCATTGCTGAAGCTGAGCAGACCCATTTTTTTCCAGCTTGCTTCTTAACCGCCTTTACCATGGTTAAGAACATCAAGCAAACAATAACAATGAAAACTTGTATTTCCACAGCACACTTGAACTCAAAGGTGTCACAAATCAATTTAAAACTTAAATTGCAATACCAGTTCCAATCACTTTACTCACAGTATAAATCACAGCCAGTTCCAAAGGTGGAAGAAGCAGTTATATAACTAAGCGTAATAACTTCACACAACAAGAGCGAAAATCGGCAGGAAGATCCTGCCTTCATCATTTCTACCACATGAACCTGGATTGTCATTAACCAGATGTAAACCCAGTATCTTCAAAGAAACCATCTGAGTCACACTACAACTTCAGCTCTACCAGCCCTGCCTGTGGAAGAAGATCTCCTATATATCTCAGTTTCCTCCCAAGTTGGGTTCCTTCCATTGCCCTGTGTTCCTGGTCTGAGTTATGCTAATGAAGCCCTGGACTATGGGATTAAAAGCCACAATTATAACAGCATTTCCATATTTTCCCCAGCAGATTTTCTGTGCTGTGTGCATGTGTTTGCTCTATTTGCAGCAGTGAGATATTTAGCTCTGAAACAAAAATGTACTTTGAAGCCAGATATAGTTTGCTCCACTTGGGTCTTTCTTTGCTGCAGTTGCAGAAGTAAGTTGGAGCAGCAGCAAACTAGAAAAAAACCAAAGGTAAATATTACCAGCTGTCTGTCCAGAACCATGCTGCTCTGATTAATTTATGATGTTTTCAGAGAAAGATAGTGAAATGAAAAGGTTAAGTAGAGTTTAAAGAATGTGCTTTGCTTAGTTTTGAGCAATAGAATATTTAATAAATAATAATAAAATGAATTAGTGCTAGGTTTGATAGCTTCTACATCCTGGCCTTGAGACAGAAGAACAAAAGTGTAATCGGATTCGTTCATGGCAGCAGACTGAACAACAGGAGGGTGCATGTTGCTTATTCTTGTTCTAAGCTTCAGAAGATGCTGCTGCAGAAATTGATACCATAACTAACAACTGTTTCGGCACCAGCTGAGGTTACCATAAATACGGCCCCGCCACCGTGGCTGTGAGGAAGACATCAGCTATTCCAGCCCTGTGCTGCTCAGCTAGAGTTATTGAGAACAGACTTGGCTGTGAGTTATCTGGGGTCTGCAAAATCACCTGTTTCAACCAGACACTTCTTTGAATGCTTTGTAATGGTCTCGTCCTGATTTCTGCCTCAGGCATTCCAATGGAGAGATTTAAAAATCATCAGCAAATTACATTTTAGAAATACAGCCTGGATTAATGCACTTGATCCATAATAAGTAAAGGCATGAATAATGCCACTGACCCTCAGCTTCTGTAAGAGGCTGGATGCAGCTAGAGAGTCTGCGTGTTGCTGAGAGTAATCATCATTGGTGCTTCCAAAGGTAGCATTAAACTAGACACGGTGTCTTCCTGACTTCAAGAGCATAAAAATAGAGCAAGGTGTAGGTGCACAGGCAATGTCTCTACACAGAGAGCTATAAAAGCAAAGAACCAGCTTTCCAAGTCTCCCTTGTTTTGTAGTTTTGTTTCTTTTCCCTCGTGGCTTTCCTGTGCTCCACTTTTCACTTCTTTAACTTGAGTCAATTTTTCCCTCGAGCTAATTTGGTATGAACAGCCATCCTCCTGCAACTCCAAAAATATTTTCCTCCTCTTTCTTTCAGATGCCCTTTTCTCCCCTTATTCATGTAGGCCAACTGGCTTTCAAATGGCAAGAGACTGTCAGTGCCAACTTATTCCAGGAGAGGACGCTCTAAAAAACTGTTAGCGATCACAACCTGGGAATTTTTCAAATCATCCCTTTCCTGGAGAATAATTAATATTTATTATCTGGAGAATACTAAAACATGCTGAAACTTGGAATAAAATAAAATAAATCATCAACTTATTTTCTTTTTACCTACCTGCTTCACCCACAAACACTTCCACTGGTGTGCTGGTAGGGCTCTCACCAATTACATTATATGCTGTCATTAGTACTTCATATCGCTTGTATTTCTTCAACTCTGAAAAGGTAAAATACTAAATATTATTATTTATATTATATTACAGATATTTTTTAGACTCCATCACCTCTTTATCACCAGACTTCTCTCTCGTGAAACACAGCATTAGAACAGTACAACAGTTCAATGGCTACTTCCATTCTTCCTTAATTAATACATCACAACAGGTTTGCATAATTATGAAAGATCTTTACAATGAAATAACAGGATTTTCAATTGTTTCCTCATGGTGTTGCTCCAGTAAGAGCAAACATTGATGATGGGTAACTAGCTAGAGGAGTATCTACAGGACTTTGAAGGCTCAACAGAAGGGCTCCTTCTGATCTCTGCTGTTTGGAGAGGACATGGCTTCAAGCCTTTGCTTAACCCCAGGGGACTTTCACCTAGAGAGTCATTTAGCAACTGTACTGCTCAAGAATGTCACGGCTGAAGCAGGGAGCAGAAGATGATCTGCAGCAGGGAATCTGGAATTACATTCCAAGTACTGCATGGGTATCTTTCTCCTTCAAAGCAACCACAACTTGAACATCAATCATAAAGAGAATTTGGAGTCTGGATGCCATTTGGCCACCAGGCAACCAATTTCTTTGCTGACATACAGAAACTACTCTGACAGATGAGGTAGGAGAGTGAGAGCAGTAAGAAAAAACATCTAGAAACCCCAATTGTATGAGGGTAATTAACAGATACAAACGAGGGTGGAGTAGAATCATGTCAACATCGTTAAGGGAGGCAGCGCCTGAGCAGTTTCATTTCAGATTTTGCATTTTCAGGATGAAAGAATCAATCCTAACAGAAATATTTACCATCTAAAATATTTAAAAGTTAAATTAGAATAAGAGAGCAATCAATAATATAAATTGCTGTATGTATGAGCAATGAATCGATTAAGACATGCATGGCCAGGGGTCCAAATTTCTCCCTTTGCCAATAATTTTCTCTACTATCTATGAATGACATAGGACCCTTCACTCTGTGGCTGACAGAATGCCATTGGTTTGGTAAGGTTCAATAAGCCTAATCATGCAGGTTTGTCTAATTTCAGTTTTATGCAAGTGTTTACAAGTGTTGTGCTCCTGTATCTGGCTCAAGAGTTCAGCATCATTCCCCAGTCTCAGGCACACTGTAACTGATATCTGATACATCACTATTTTTTTTGATGCGATACCACTAAGCTCAGATGGACAGTAAATCAGTAACAACAATGCTAAGTTTGTAAATACATACACAAAAAAATGGTAAGATATATAGGATATAGTACTGGGCAGCTTGTACAGGGAAACTCTAATTGCTGCCATGAAATGCCACAAGGGAGATTTTAGTGTTAACTGGATGTGGAAGAAAATGGAACACATGAGAGTTCGTGCATGCAACTTTCAGTGGGGGCTTCATTTTTTTTTTTTTAGCCCATCACAGTCTGTGACTCAAAAGCCTTGGGCAAAACCTATCTAGTGAACCATCACCACCACAATGCAACTTGCCTTTTAACTCTGTCGAATGCTATTTTATTCATTTCCAATTGAGAACACCTCTGGAGATGCACATAAATTCATTGGTCCCCCTTTAAACTGGCCTACTCCATGGAATGCCCAAGCATCGCAGTGCTTGAATCATAGGACTAATGATGTGATACAGCTAAACTCAGATGGACTGCAAAATATGTAGCAAGCGAATCAAAATTCATTTAGTGTCAGCAATACTGGGTTGTTACAGTCAATGATGTTTTACTTTCCCAGCAGCCAGATTTTTACAACAGCTACCTACTAGCATCATCAATGTCTTGATGTAGGGGAAAGCAGAGACTTAAAGAAAACAAAACTCAAGAAAGCAGAATCATTAATCTGTGTTGATTTCTGCTAGATCCACTGAGGAGAACCATTCGAGTTTGCCTATAGTATATTTTGAACTATTACAAAGAGTCTCATCTAAAGGCAATATGCACTTACGTGTTAATTCATACGTCGTTAATGCAGAGCTGCTGTTCACTGTCTTGAAGCTGCTTTGGGCTATTCAGGGCAAGCAAAGCAGAAAGCTTGTTACAGTGCAAGGAAATAGTTATTGCCAATGATGTACAGCAGAGACAGAGGCAAATGATGCAGCACACACATACACAGTTTGAGCTTTAGGACTATACCTTGAAGGGCAATAAAATCACATCACTCGTAACACATCAGAAGCATCTCCCTCACACGGGGCTGTTTCATTTCCTCATCAAACAGAGAATCTCACAAATATACAACACAGAAATGCTGTGACTCTTAGACTACATAGAACAAATGAGTAAAACCAAAACAATTTCTAAGGGGGAAATCTCTCCATGCTATTACATCCTTATTTCTCAACATGCAAAATTCAAAGCCTGAAGAGCTGCAGGGTAAAGAGCTGGAACATGGGCCACAAAGAGCAAATGCTTACAACAGTACAGGACCCGTTTCTTTAACTGTCTGTTAGATTTCCCACAGTTTCACTTACAGAATTCAATATTCCTGCTGTGAGTGAATTGTAATATTATGCTAAGCTGTGCAAAACTGCAGGTCAGTGAGGAACGGAGGTGTTCTAAGGTGAGAATTGTCCTATTATGAGAAGAAAAAGGGAAATTTCTCTTAAAATACACTTGTCCCCACCCCTTTCTCTTGGCTCCCTGGGGAGGTACAGCATGGTTTTTTTCTACCGTACAGCTATTAGGAACATAGCTTCAGGGCCAGCCAGGAAGAGGGAAGAGAGGAAACCAGTAGGTTTCACAGGCTCCCTGGCTTGTGAAACTAGACAGCATCCAAAGTCATTATTTCATGATAATAGACATAGTCATCCAGCTTTTGTCTTCAAAAAAAAGCCACCTTATGCATACCTACACCTATAGAGGCTTTACATCTCTACTCTGTCCTGGTTGAAACTCTGCAGTCTGAGAAGTCTTGTTTAGCACTGACCATATAAGTGAGGTCAGGGTTAGATGCTTACTGTAAAGCATCCATTTTTTTCACATCCCCACAAAAGTCATGCATGCTTTTGTAGAAACCAGTTTTATGGGTTCAGGAATCATGGCAGATGATGTAAGACATGAAAATAGTCTCACTCAACCCTACTCTGCTACTCTTTGAGTATTATCTTATTTTGAATATTCCACTGACACCAAAGAGGACAAAGGTTCCTCCATGAGCACATCTATTTGCTGGACCATTTCTGTCAGGCTACTGAGTGCTCACATCTTTGCCTATCATCATCTTACTCTGCCTATTCTTCCTTCTGATTTCCTTTCTAGTCTTTGTCTAAAAATCCTTTTCACTTTTCTATTATTTGTCTTCCACTCCACCTTCTTCCCATGTGAGCCAAAATCCCCAGTGACTAAGGTGGCAAGCATGCACCTTAAAATTCCTGCTCATTTTTGCTATTTTTGTCCAAAATAGGGACAAGCACTTTGAAATTGTAAAAGTTCTGCTTAAGATTTCCTCTCAGCTGTTTTCTTATACTGAAAAAAACCCAAACAACAAAAGCCAATGCCAATTATAAAAACTATTACAAAATAGCAAGAAAGAAAAAGGTTCCCAGTTGAGGAAAATGAAGTCTCTGTTTTTGTCCTATGGCAAAACAAAGTATGTCAAGATAATATGAAATGGAGGCAGCAAAAAGCAGGAAACCATAGGATACAAGAGAAACAGAACATCAATTCAAGCATGCTGGCTTAGATTAGCATGTACCATTACAAGCGATGCTGATCAGACAGAAGTTATTAGCATTTTTCAGCATCTTTGCCATGACTGCATGAAAACTAAATTATCCCCTGTGCTCTTAGACACAGTTGTGCACTCTTTCCATGGAGCAAGAGGGCATATAGTGTCTGGTATACCAACGGATTACCATTCTGGGATATTATAGGGTCCAAACCACAGGCTTACGTGTGAGCTCTGCTCTTAAAGCTGAAGGGTTCTGGATGGTTTTGGATTCTGTTCCAGATCCAGTGTCGTAATCCAGCTCCCGATAGTAGATCCGGTATCCCAACAGCAAGCCGTTTAGACTCTCAACTCTGGGTGGCTGAAAAACATTGGCATTAAGAATGGGCTTGTTAAAGATGCACATTGCAGCAGACGTCCATCACCACGGGCAGCAGCTGACACAAGTCCTGTGTGAAGGGACACTGTGCTCGCTGGTGAATACAGCCATTAATAATGTACAAGGTTGTATAATTTGAAAAACATGAGTTAAAGACAACTTTGATGATTTCACTCAGCTGTAGCAATTATAAAAGGCTGTTCATTTAAAAACTGATACCTGATGCACTACACTAAGAGTGAAGATCCTTTCCTTCTTGGTCCACAGAAACTTGTGCATGATAGAGAATATAAATAAGCATCTTCCTGTGAATGCATGTGCTGGCCAACAACAGTGACCAGCAGAATAGTATTTCACTTCTTCCAAGGTAAGAAGAGATACAGGCAGAATTTCTTTAGTGGCCATTTTCATTGGAAACTGTTCATACAGCATTCTTCATTTAGCATTATTTTACTGAGACTAAGAATTGGTGTATCCTGGCCTTGATTAGGAAAATGAAAATAGGTCTAACAGCCTCAGAGAGGCATTTGGAGAGAAGCCACAGTATGATGGCTTCTGGTGTGTTGCATAGGTTCAGTCTCACAGGCAGGTCCAGGTCTCCTCCATAACAGCTTGGAGTAGCATGGTATATATGGCTATTGGGCTGGCTCACATAGGAGGTGGTTTTTCTTCTGCAATGTGCTGGAAGATGCTCAAAGATACAGTACCTCAGAAAGGATTCTTCAGCAGCTTCTCACATCTTCCTTCAGATACAGATACACAGCCAGTACACTGAAAAGGAGACTTTTATCTGAATGGCTTAAATAGAGACAAGCAAAAAGATTCTTCATGGCTGGAGGGGGGGAGCTTTCATGAGTCTAATATAGACTAAGAACTCTGGAGGAGAAAAGATGTCCTGAGCCATTTATCTTTGAAAGATTCCTGTACTGAAATTTAAGGGGCTGAAAGTGTAAATGAAAAGGATTTTAATGATGATCCTGCCTTCAATCCAGAAAGTTCCCTAGCAGTTTTGATAATTTTACTAAGGAAAACCTTCTGCCCATTGTGCAAAAATTAACCACTGGTGTGAAACGCTGCCACAATAGAAGGTAATACCACATGTAACTTTAATGAAGAAAGAAAGAACATTTTTACAGGAAAGGAGGAAGATATTTGGTAATAACCTAGCATTCTGCTTCCAGAAATGACAAGAATTTTCCATTACTTCATTATGATGGCAAGAGGAGAGAGAGGGCTGTCCTGTCTCAGTGCAAAGGATTTTGCTTTGGGTGATGGCTGAAGGAATGAAATAGAAAGAATTCAGTTTATAGAAATTAAAAAAATAGAAAAGTATGTGAACCAGAGTATAAGAAACCTACACAGCTACCAAGAAAAGGAGCAGAAACTACCGCAAGAAGTTGCCTTCTTTTGCTGAAAGTAATCCAAATAGTCCCAAGATCTTGCTGTACTTGCTCTGCATGGTTGGAGAACCTCATTCATCACTGTTTCACATGCTCACTATTGTGCTCCATCCTTTGGAGAAGCTTGACCACCTTTCACTATTATTTAGCATCTGTATTACAGAAGGATCTAGGAATATAGGATTGTGAGGAACCTCAAGACTGCAGAAGGTTAGCTGCTTGAAGTCCTTTTCACACACCTCCACCAGAAAATGAGCTGACTTTCTGCTTCCCAGTATTCCTATTGGAAAGCTTATCCAAGTCCCACTACTTGGGCGGTTAGAAGCCTTCGCTTAATTCCTAATCTAAATAATTAATCGCTAGTTTATAACCATTTGCTCCTGTGCTAACATTGCCTTTTGGCTTAAATTGTTCTTCTCCCTATGGGGTGTTTACTCCTGTGATGTATTTTAAAAAGGGCAATCATATTCCCTCTCAGACTCCATTTTACGAGGTAAATAAATCAGCCTTTAAATCTTGTACAACAGCCTTTCCTAGTCACAGATGGAGCCCCTTGTGCAAGGGACTGAGCAAACAGACCAAACAAAGCGACAGCCTTCTCCAGAGCTGCCTGATGACATGATCACCCATGGACCCGCTGGACCGTTCTCCCCTGCAAGGTGGAGAAGATAAGATATGGTTTCCTGACAATTACTAATGTATCTATGATGTTTGTTTGTTTTTTTTTTCTCTCCAATCTCCTGACTTTCCTCATTTGTTTTCAAGATTATATTGAAGTTGCTTTAGACCTGATGGTGCCCCAGCAGAGAAGGGCTCCAGATCATGGCAGTGTCTTTGCCTCCTCCTGTCCTGGCAGGGAGGAGTGACAGCACAAAGCATGACGACTGCCTTCTCCATAGGCAGGGTAAAGGGAGGCACTGTCCCACCAAGATACCTCTTGAGCACATCACCACAAAGGAGGAGAGACGCTGCAAAAAACCCAAAGCCCATGTTCATTCACCCAGTGAAAATATGACTGTGAACATGACATGGATTTGTATTACAGTCTATTATCTAGAAGGAAGGTGCTTTTGGAAAGATTCAATGTCTTTTCCTATTTTAACCATTAATAAATATTTTTTTATAATATATATAACATAAAATGTTGAGGTGAAATATCCCACAGAATCCTAAAAGAAAACCACTACTGAAGCAGAGAAAAGGCTGTTACTCTGTACTCTACCATATAGATCCCTAACAGATAAAGCTTAATTCCACATTGTGGTACAACACTGATTTGTTGATAGCAAGCATTGTTTTCTTATGCTTTAATTTGATTCTCCTTTTTTTTCCTTCCTTGAATTTAAGACAGGAAATCTCAGAAAATAAATGGCTTGAAAACTGTTCTCCTTGCCATGGAAATGATGATTCTTTCCTGAAAAGGGTACTCTGCTAAAAGGTCAGGTCTTCCCCTTCCTATCTGTCTTTCATGGACAAAACTCAGCTTTTGATGTAATGGATTATTTAGGATTTTGTAGAAAGGCCTGAGGGATCTGCTGAAATAGGTAAAATGATTATGAGTGGCAGCCCATAATGTTGTACAGAAGAGAAACATTTTCACGATGTTCAAAAATAATAATAAAGAAAAGGACTAAGATGTAAGTTTGAATAATTATTAACTCTAAGGTAGAAGCAGAGCAGTACACAATCCTGATGTTAACTGTATCATCCCCCTTAACGTCTGAGATAACCTTGCATTCTTGATACAACAGACCTCAATGGAAATCACTTATTTTCTTCTTACTTTAAATTTAAAAATAATGAACTGATTGGACCAAGCAGCTGAAAGCACAGATAGTGCATCTAGAGTTTGTTTTGTGAATTATTAACAGAGCTCAAAGTTAAAAATTTAGCTTTGCTTGGAAACCTACTCTCCCATTTAGCTTGACTGCTGTTTTCAGTTTACATTATTTCTTAGACACTGCTGTGAAACTTCCTCTTAATTGGAGGCTACTGTGGGACTTGAAGATTTTTGTTTATTTGAAGAATATAGTATGGCTGAATTACCAGGACCTATTAATATACATGTAGTAATGACATATAATCGCCCACAACTCCCCTGAGATGGCTCTGGCACAACCACCCCATTTCATTTTCATGAAATAAAAAGCATCCAATTACCTAAACAACCACCTATTTCACATTAACTACACACCAATAATCAGTCAATTGGGGGAATGTTTATTTCTGCGGTACAACGTGCCTCACATCCTCTTTGTCCTCTTTTTGTATACCTTTTCTTTCTTCACTGTGGGCTTTAATTGTAGGTGGGGTGGCAGATTTACATTGCTCCATAAGTCCTTTGGTAAAACTGTTCAACATGTCTTCTATTTGTTCAACATGCTGTAAGTGATGTTGTTGCTTAGTATTATGCTGCGTGAACTTGGGCCAGCAACCCAGCAGCACAGCCAGGCGTATTTTTAAAGTGCTGCTTCATAGCAATAAACAGACCCTCATACATATATTTTTTCCCCAGAATGCAAGGAGCCCCATCTGTACTGTAAACGCCTATGTACATTTTTCACTACAATGCAATCTGTCCAAAGTTATCCTTATTATGTGTGTGGGACATTGTCTCGGGAGCAGGGTGGGCAGAGGCTTTGCTTTCCAGGATAGGTTATGGATAACGTGCAGTACCCCACTGGGTTCCCCCTATTAATGCTCACTCTGCAAAAAGAAGCCTCAGGCACTGGGTCACAAAATGTTCCAGCATCTCCCAGGAGGCCAGTAGTGAAAGATAAAGGCAGGGAGAGGAAATGCCGATCTAAAACACAGGCTTGGCATGAATACTTTCACATCCAACTCAGAGATATTACAGAGAGCTCAAACCTCCTTTCTTTTCTTTGAAGAAATCTCAGTTTTTAGCCCTCAAAGAGCCAAAAGGGCATGTGGAGTTCCTCAAAGGTACGAACAGGATCTCAGGCACAGCATGCACTTCTGATTATTGCAGCAGCTGAAGAAGGCAGTAGGTGATGTGAACGAAAGGGAGCTTTTGATTACCTGATCTCTACCAACGCCACACTCTGCTGAATGCTTTCCATGTAAAGATGCACGTCTATTGGTATCAACGAAAGGATGGGAGAATCTGTACAAGGAATGATCTTGGGCACTGCTTCAGAAACTCCTTTACCTCCCAAGTTTTCCCTCGTGGGGCACAAAGTAAAAGCAACTGCCAGAAATTCCCATCCATCACTAAAATATATGGCTAGATCAGGAAAATAAGGAAGTAGCTGCAGTCATTCAACTTGACTACAATACTTCCAGCTCAGAAAAGCATCCCTTGCATTGTACTATTAAGGCCAGTAAGTCAAAACAACCAAAAAATTGTTTTGGAGACATCAAAATTTTTCCTTTTACCTACCTGCCACTGCACGAGGACAGATGAAGTCGTGTGGGGAGTTACTAACACAGAACTGGGTGGTTCATCTGGAACTGAACAAGAAGAAAAGGTAAAAAAGCAGTTACAGCAACAGAGTGGGAAACAGGCAGCTTTTATTCATCAGATTCTCATTCTTCCTGCTGAAGAAAATCTTATACCCCAGTTACTGTGTGGTGGGTCTCCAAAGCAGTACAGTGGGTGTGAATATTGGAATGCAGGCCGAAGTCAGACACTTCTCGAGCATCCCTCGCTCTACCTGTGGCCTTGGCAATTTGAGCAGGAATAAAAGCTGAGGGCATAAATCTGGAGGAATCTGTAGCATGCCAACCACTCCAAGCAACTGGATACACATTTGAGGAGAAGTTAACCAGCTGCATGCAGGCGTGAAGGTGTGAGCAAACCGCTCCCAAATTTGCCACGATGTTTTTGCCACAGCTGGGGCAAGCCCACCTTGTTTTCAGGAGTCTGTGTCACATGGACACAGATTACTTTAGTTAGGAGAGCTTGACTTACCATTGGTTAACCCATTCCAGTGCCCACAGACTATAGCACACAGACACACACACCATAGAAGCTCAGAGATGAAGAAGAGAAGGCTTATCAGGAGCTGACAGCCCTCCACAGTGCAATGCTCTAGTGGCAGCACCAGGTTTTCTTAGGGAATAAACGTTCAGTTTGTTAAGGAGGTGAGAAGCTTTCACAGTGTTCCCCCGTTGTGTTGTGAGGAGGCCAATCACAAGTCTGGATTCACTGTAGCTAAACTTGAAGAGAACTGAAAATGAAATTTTCAATTCCAAAAGGGTGAGTCAGTGCTGCCTCAGTACCAGTAACAGCCTGCACTGGTACAGCAGCCATTGTTCTGGAAGGTGGAGAGTTAGGATGCCTTTAAAAGGCTGCTAGGCACAAGATTCAAGTATTACATAGGTTCTTGTTTTACTTAGGATACTCTTGAGCTCTGTCCTCTGTTTTTCTGATTTCAAGACCATATTCTTTAAACATATCTTTGCAGAATTGTCTCCTATTTTTATATCTCAACATCATATTTAAGCAGTCATTCCTTGAGCTGTATGAGACTGGCTAATTCCTAGCACCATATATATATGTATCCCAGTATTACCCCATTTCCCAGGCTAAGGGTAAATACTGATGCTTTTATACACTTTGCAGAGTTCCATTCTCTATTTAAGACAGAGCTACTTCTGCATTCAGGCTTTGACTCTATACAATCAAGGAATTAGAAGCTGATCTCTAATGCTAAAAATAAAAGTCTTGTCAATGTCATTCACAGTTTATTAGTCCTGATCTGCAGGATTAAATGTTCATGTTTCCAGGAGCTTCATACTCTTTCTTACTTATACCTCAGCAATTTTGCATATTGCAGACTGATGTGGATTGCGAGTGAAAACAATTGAAGAAACTTCTTCAAATGTATGCATGGTTCTACATTTATTTTTAATGATCTCTTTAAATTATTCAATTTCTGCAAAGATAATGGTTAGTGCAGAGTTTGGAAGCCAATCAAACGGAGTTTAATTCCATTTTGAGACTCCTGAAAGTATGATTCATTATCAGAGGGCACAGCAGGACACTTAAGGCTGCTTGTTTTAATTCAGCCACATCTCATTACTACCTGTATCAGTCTCCTATGAACAAAATTGCGTTGGCTGTGGAATTTTACCTCCACAGTCCCAGTGGAGAATACACTGCAGTGGGTCCAGCAAACTCAGGAACACTGGGGAGGGCCCATCCCACAGCAATGTCCCCAGAGTGCCTCTCCTCCTCACTTACCATCCTGCAGAGTCGTGACCGCCTCAGTCTCCACGCTGAAGTCACTGTCTCCGATGTCATTGGTTGCTTTCACTCGCAGTTTGTAAGAGGTGAACGGGTTCAAGCTGTGGAACAAAACAAAACAAAA
>JANIJG010001836.1:0-24720 GCA_024611175.1 Megaceryle torquata | reverse complement strand
TGTTTTGTTTTGTTTTTTCTAGCGTGGACAAATAAAAGCACCAAAACTACTAGTTTATCATAATTACTTTTTTATCTGAGACCAGAATAAAGTAATTTACTTCCTTTAATGTTATAAACCTCTGCTATATGGCAGTTTTCCCCAGTCACACAGGATACCTTAAGAGGGAAATCACACACGGTGGCACGCACAAGGGTCTACTGAATATTATCTTCCATGAAACCGATTTAGCTTTCCATCCTTTATACCAACAAGATATAAAACCAGTTTAATCTTTCCTGAGCATACTGTTACCTTTCTGGAAAGCAAAGGAACAAAGTCTGCACCATCTGGTTGGGCCAGTTCAGGACAAGACTCTCAGCTTTCCACCCCAGCACAGACATGCATATGTACACACGTGCATTCACATGCTGTTCTGCCTTCTCAAAGTTCCAGCATTGGCTCAAACTAAAGGTTCTTCAGCTGCAGAGCACCTGGATTGCCCACACAATGCAGCATTCATGCTGCTCAAGTAAAAGCTTCCTCCTGCTTTTTTCACTTGCCTTTTCCTCAGCTCTCCCACCCCCCTGTAACTGAACTTCACAGCGAATGCCAGAGCTGCCAGTGTAAGTATCCTGCTTCTGTCATTCAACATTGCTGCCCTTGCCCACAGCCTGAGGAGGAAGCCTGCAAGCTGCGAGGTCCTGCTTCAACCACGCAGCACTTAATAATCAATTTTGTTGATGCCTCTAAGTGCTAAGCCCCATTCCAACCTGCCTGACAATTAGGAGTTCACAGCTTAGCCTGTATTATTAATGATCCAACTGTGCAAAGGAGGGCTTCCAGAGTTCTCACGCACCACTAGCAACAACTGTCCCCCAAAGAGGATCTGCCAAATGTTCAAATCCATTCTGTAAACTCAGCAATTGAATCAGGCTCTCACTTCTGGAGCTCAATGTTAACTTTCAGTCCAGCTGCTGACTTCCAAAATCAATTAATACCAGAACTGGTATGGGGCTTTATTGCCCAAGCTGAATACAGTCGTATGATTAAATGCTTCATAGAGTTACACAGGGCAGAGGGCAGCCAACAAATCCAAATCAAACCAGCAGAAAACAAAACAATCACGACTATGTGGTTCTGCCAACACTAAGCTCATCTTCTGAATGATAAAGGGGTCTGCGGCACCTGACACCATCTCTTGCTCTTGGAATTTACACCCCAAATTAGAGTTTGAACTCCCACCATGTTTTGGCTGTGACAAGAACAAGGGGAGCCAAACCTGATGTGCTTTGTTCATGGCAGGCAGTGCATGAAAACTGAGGGTTTTATCTTACCTGTGGCTATTAGACAAAACCAATGACATTTTTGTTAATACGCAACAATTGCTACACCCCCACTCACAGAAAAGGCAGAGAGTTCCTGCACTCTCTTGACTGAATGCCACACACAGTGGAACTTAACTGGGATACAGATGGCATTAATTCTGGTGTGCTCACTCTCACAGTGCTGTCAATGACGCATCAGCATTTCCTTGTCCTTTTTTCTTTGGCAGCTGTTAGGGGACTTGGGGCAACAGCCATAGCTGCTTCATATGGAACAAATTCAATTGCATCAACACCTCAAAGAGAGAGTCGACTTTTCCAAGACCCATGACTTCAACCTGAGCTCCAGCAAACTGCAGCTGCAAATGGGTTTGGGTCTACTAGATAAAAAGTGGCCTGATTTTTCAGAGCTCCTGAGCGTGCTTAGATCCCAGCAAAGTCTTAGGGCCTTACACTTTGAACATTTCCTTTTTCCACCTGAAACTACCTCCTTTTATCCACGGCACCAACTCTCCCATTACTGGTCCAATAAATTTCACCAAAGTACTTTTGTGTCTTCAGTACTATAATATTTTGATCTTGTTTAAAGGCTATGGAAAGGCAGCTGGCAATGGGGAGACGGAACAGCTACACTGAGATCTTTTGCTGTTTATACAGATGTGAAGAACATGGGAGTGAAAACCCCAGTGCAGGATTCTGAATAAGGGGGAAAAATAGTCAAAGAAAAGCACTGGGGAAATTTTTACAGCAGCAGGAAAGATGAAGGAAGAAGCAACTAAGATGGCTAAAGAAGTTTGATAAAGGGACATAAGACGTAAAGAATAAGACCTGGAGGGAAACAGAGAATATTGAAAGAATAGAGAAGTTGATTTATCTAGTTATTAAAAGATAAGTATGATATCTGGGACACATCCTTGTCGAGCAATTTCCTCTCTTTTCTAAACCTTTGTAAAATATAAAGTGTAGTTAAAATGTAAGTAGGGAATAGAAAGATAACTATTTACTGCTACATGTTGGTACTCGTGCTGGAAATCCAATTACAAACACGCTCAAATTAGGCAAAGGAACACATACACAGCTAGGCCATTATAACAGCTTACATAAGAATGCTTCCTTGGATAGTGCAAAAACTAATTCAGTGCTTGAGAAAGAAGAAATCACTTGTCACAGCCAGTCTCTCTGACAGGCTCCACACACTCCCTTTCAATGCATCCCTGTGAAAAACAGTATCAGCTCACTGTGTTCTCCCACATCTGCCGTGTTCACTGACAGTCTGGGTAAATATCTATTTTCCTGGATATCTCAGGCAGATTTTACACAACCGGAGACATCATCGTACATAAAGTTCCTCAGAAACTCAACACTTCCCTCTGTCTGATTCAAAAGTACATAGCCAACCTCTGCACCTGAACTCAGCTCTCTCCTATTGCTCCCTACAACCCACCAGAGACACAACCAGTATCTGAATTTTGATCCTCTCCATCACCTTCTCCAAATAGACAGCTTGGGACAGCCAGGATACATACTGGCATAGCTTTCTTTTTCTCTGAGTGACATAGAAGACACAGTATTTAAACTAGAGCTGGGATAATAATTAGGGCTAATGCAAGATCAAAAAGATAAAATTATTAAGTTGATGAATTTCAGCAACAAGGGATGGGAGAAGACAGGAAATTTTAAGTGAAATTAAACAAGGCAAATTAATAGAGGTAAATGGAAAGTGTTCAAAGAGAAATTAATGTATGCTCGAGGGCTGTAAGAGGCAATAACAGCAATTGTTGCAGTGGAAGAATAAGGAAGCTTCCTTCCCTTATTAGATACAACAAGAAGATGTCACAGATACCTTAGATTGGGAAAAAAAAAATCTAAAGTCATGAATGACAGTAAAATCTTCAAAAATAGCAAGAGCTATTTTTTTTTCTGGGGAAAAGAATAGCTCACAAAATGTGAAGTATCTAGATGGTCAGTAAGAAGAATTCTTATTATTTTCTCAATTCCCCCTCCCCCCCCATACAGCATTAAATCCCAACTCTCTTCTGCTGTTGTGAGTTCTGCGCTTCACCAGGCCAAAACAGCATAAGAAAAAGCCCTGAAAGACCAACTCTTCAGGAGTTTATTTATTCATTGAAACTAGGCTTATTTTTTTCATTAGCATCTCTTTAAGTATTTTTTGCACAACTGCAAGCAGTTTCATGAGCTACGCTTTCTGAACTCAATAAATGGCAACAGTCTGAACTGCCTGTTAAATGTTAGGTCATTGTAACACAACCAGTGGATTCCCCAAAGCAAACAGGCAGGAAGATGACAACACAACATGAATATAAAAAAGCTTTCAAGCTCATCACCATACAAAGCCCTTCAGAAGTGACAGCACCCGTTCATGCAGGCCATGGTGCAGCAGAGATACGAACACTTATTAATTTGTCACAGAACTTAGGGAAAGCCAAATGATACTGGGAGGTTATGGTCTGCCTGGTGGAGCAGCAATCCAGTTTGTTGATTTTAGTGCTTATCTGTTTAAGGGCCAGCGGGCGTGCAAATGCAGTCTAGAATCAAAATATGAATTTGCAAACATGGATTACATCCAATTTTGGTTCTAATTCTCAGTGGAGTTTCTTACTCTCTTTTGCAATAAGCGTCAGGTAAATGCTAAATACAAGGATACCACAAGGAATATTAACCAGGGCCTGGAAAGATGCAGGTTGAGTTCTTATTTTCTGGGGAAGCTCATAGCTAGAAGTTAACACACACACATTAATGCATTCTTTTTCTTTAATAGCATTTGAAGGAACTATGGTGGGTGCTAGCTTAACTGAGTGCAGAAGACAGAGTACAGCCTCAGATGGTTAGCCTAACATTCCCAAAAGGAGAAATGGAAATATCTAGCAGTCTTCCCCAGTAAAATATTTAAACAAACAAACAAGTGGTTTTCCCTCTTGGTGCCTGCTGGTATTTCATCCTGCTAATCTCTCTCTGAAATGCTAGAACATGTTTTGATATAGATTACAAAAATGTTAGCTGCAAAGGTGCTTGTATACTCAGAGGACACAGCTAGCAGAGCAGGAACATTAGTTCAAAGGCTTTAAATATAAGTTGTTCTTGCAAAGCAAGTATTTTTTCTTTCCAACTCCACTAGTGAATAGAAGGGCAGCGCGCAAAATTATGTTAACTTATTTTTTCCAACAACTCTACTTCGGTGCACTTGACTGTGGAGGTGACAATGGTGTTTCAAAAGTTCATTACAGTAATAAGATTTAAAAGGTGTACAGGCAAAAAAATAAACTTGTAACCTTTCCTTAGAATGCCACACATTGGTTTTTATGTATTTTTAAAGCATACCACAGTTCTTAGGGAAGATTACAGAAGTACCCAGCATGAGTAATTTTTACTTTTTCTCTCTGACATTGGCAGCTAACCACTTCCTCTATGAACCTCAATATTTCTACTATCCAAAAAAAAAATAAAAAAAGAGTGAGCACTGTTGAATAAAGACAATGGACTTCAAAAAGATGGACTGGGGGAACTGGCAGGTAACATCCCCCTGGGAAGGAATTCTAAGAGCAAAAGGAATTCTAAGAGCAAAAGGAATTCAGGTTAGCTGATGGTTTTGAGAGAGAAAAAAAAAAAAAAAAGTACAACTATCCCAATGCAGACAAAAGATGTTAAGAGGCCAATATATTTGCTCGCTAATGACCTGAAAATCAAAAATGAATTGGACAAAAAGTTGAAACAGGACACACGTCTAAGGGAGTGTATATATAGACAGCACAAGCACGCAGGGATAAAAATCAGAATGGCTCAAGTGCAAAGTGAGTTATAACTTAAAGGGCATCAAAGGCAATGAGAAAGATTTTATAAATACATTAGAAGCCTGAGAGATAGAAGGAGGACAGGTCAACTAGTGGGGAGAAAAGATGAGCACAAGACAGATGAGACAAAAGAATGGAGGGCTGATACCTCTGTTGCTTCCTCTTCACATACAAAAAAAGTTGATGCTGACTAGACACTTAACACAAATTAAAACTGACAACAATATAAATAGGGATGTAGGCTAGAATAGAGAACAGGTTAACAAATATTTAGTTAAGCTAGATGCAATCAAGTCAGAAAGGGATGATGAAATTTGCCCCACAGTGCCTGCCTGGAGCCATCTCCAAATAATTAGTGATTATCTTCAAGAACTTGTGAAGGACAGGTGACATCCCAGAATATTACAGAAGGGCAAAGTAACCTATCTTTTAAAATGGGGAAAGACTGAGAAGAGGAATTATGGACAAATCAACCTGAAGTTCAATACCTAGAAAGATCCTGTAAAAAACTGAGTCATCATATAAGCATCCAGGAGGATAATCAAGTGCCAAGGAACAGCCAATATGTATTTGTTTGGAGCAAATAATAAATATAAAATAATCTATTTTCCATTTTGACAGGGGAATTGGCCAGGTGGGAAGAGTAAATACAATCCACATCAACTTTAAGTAAGGTTTTAATATGATTGCACAGAGGCCCATCAAAAGCAAACAGCAGAAACAGAATCTAAGAAAAATACTACACATTTTGACTTGAAAACTTAAAAAAAAAAAAAAAGCCAAAATGTTGTTATTGACAGTTTGCTAACAAATTGGGAGGACATATTAAATAAGCTTTCATGATACCTCATGAATGAATCTAGTTCTATTCAATATTTTCATTCATGACCTGGATGACAGAACTGCCAGTCTACTTGCAAACTCCAAAAATGAAACCAATATGTGAGTGGCTGTGTGCACTTTAGAGGACAAGAGTGTCATTTAAAGTGATCTTTATAATGGTCTGGAATCAGTAAGATGAAATTCAATAAAGGCATCTACAAATTACCACACTTACAGAGAAAAAGCTTAATGTACATATAAAAGAGGGACTGGCTGACCTGGAAGTGTACTGCAGAAAAAGGGTAGGAATTAATAGTGGGTCATAAACCTACTTAGTTACATCATCAGTATTGCAAAAAAGTCAAGTCAGGACAGTACCAAGTATTCTGGTATGTGTTACTGGGAATGGTTTATGCAAGACATCGGAAACAACAGTCTACATGCTGAGCATGCCAAGCATTCTTTAAGGGACACCCTTCCCCTTTCCTTCCAACCCCGCATTTGTATGATTTCTTATCATCAGCATAGTGGCAATGAGTAAGAACCAACTGAGAAAGGGGTTGTGTCGCACAAAGCATTCTGCAAAGACAAGATAAAAGAGAGTTCCTCCTTCACCGAGCTTGCAACTTCAGCAAATAAGGGTGACAAAGTGCAGCAACACGAGACATTGGAACACAGTTGGAAGAGCAAAATCTCTTTTGCACTTTCTCATCATTTCTATCAAATGACTTTTTCTCTCCTTAACCACATCCTGTGATTCAAATCCCAGTCTCTACTGAGAGCAAGTTCTAGGACACACAGTTCCTTATAAAAAAGCAACAAATCAAACCCACAAGACAACCTGGAAGCCAAGCTTCCTTGAGCTGCAGAGGAACCCTGCGTGGATCTGTCTCTGACAGCTAACTGCTGCCAAGCTTCACACAGACTCTTTCTTGTGCTCAGAAAATCCCTGCAGTGTCTGCCTTCAGATCCCATTTGATGATTTTCCAGCATCTTCAGGCATCAGGATCACTTCAGGAAACTACACACCTGAGCAAACACTTTGACTCAAGATTTAAATGCAATGCAAGACCGGTCCTTTATTGAAAGGGATGCCACCAATGCAGCAGTATTTGAAGTAGGCACCCTCCACCCAACAACGAAGGCTGTAGGAAACATTGCTGAAAGACTACACTCAAGCCTGAACAATGGCAGTGAAATTAAAAGCAGAAAGACCTGGCAGACTGAGGACAAAACAAAAACCAAGAACTTTTGCTTTGGTTTTCAGAACTGAGAGAGAAATCTTTACTCACCAGCTAGAACTACTGTAAAATGCATTTAACATCAGCAGAGAACACAAAACTGCTGGGTAACCATTAGGTATTTTAATTTTAGAGGTGAGAATAGGTTCTTACATTGTAAAAGTCTTCATGTTTTAAGTACAAGTTGGGGCTGGTGTACATACTGCAAAGGCAACCAAAGAGCTATGAGAACAAAAAGGCAAGAAGTTTTGTTCCAAATTCCTGTCATGCCTTGCTGCCTCTATTTCCCTTGATGAAAAGTCAAACATGAGTTAAGTCCCTGTGACCTCTCAGACAGAATCATCCAAAGGAAGCAGTAAAATGGAAGCACACATAAAACTGAAACCCTGGGCATGCTCAGCAAAGGCAAGTGGGGGGAAGGAGGTGAAAGTCCAGCTCTCCCCTGCTGCAGTTCTTCAGGCAGTTTGCCCGACAGCCACCAAACAGGTTACAAACTCAAATGCAGATGGGAAGAGAGATGACAATACAGACACAGTGCCATGAGTGACATGTGATTCTGTTTTAGGAAAACACACACGACGTAGCCAGGCAGGCTATTCCTTCTCACCACAGGGTACCATGTCTCTCAGTTGATGCTGGCATATTTTCTTTAGCCACAGATCTGTCTATTTGTGGTTTGTAATCCAATATGCAAAGGGAAGGAAAACCCAACAGCTAGAGCTCGCTCTGGTCTCCAGCCCTCTCCTCCCAGCCCTGGGTTCGCTGCTTCCTCTTACCCAGAATAATTCCATTGGGCTCCTCTGGCGGCTGCCAAACAATCCGTACAGATGTCAGCCTCACCTCGGGGAACACCAGCCTCACGGGTGGCCCGGGGGCTGGAAGGAAAAATAAAAGAGTTACAAGTTTTCTGCTCACCCTGTTTAGAAGGCATCTCAAGCCCTATCTGACCAATAATTAGCAGATGGTTAGAAGTGCCCACATACGTCCATAATAGAAATTCATTCTAAGGAATCTTGTCCATGGCCAAATGCCTCCAGCACACACTAACACTAAACATGCCATAGAACCAGTGCTCCCTACAGTGTTTGCACCTGTGAAATACACTTAGCAGGATGCTCTGACGAAGGAGCTCTGACCTCTGTGGAAGTTATCTCCAGGCAGCATGGTGAGGAGTCCCTGTGAGCTGGCCACATCACCAGTAGCTAACCGATTACACACTATGGAGCAGTCACTGAACTGCCTTTATTGAGAGTTATGTGTCAGCTTAATTCACTTCATACTTGCTGGAATTGAATAATATCTCCTCCCTGTCACTAGCACCAGCTTTGAACTGCCTTCTGATTTTACATGTACATTTTAAACACTTTGGTCTGAGCAGGAGAACCTGAGGCAGGTGAGCTGCACATTAATACAGGTGGCCTGTGGCTGTGCCGACCATCACAGGTTCACAAGGTGAGGAGATGCTACTTCATACATTAGCATCCACAAAATTTCCCCTTCAGCACAAATTCCACCTGCATTACCCATGATGATACTTTTAATTAATTTGAGCCCAAAGGAGACACAACATATTTATGTCAGGGGTATGGAGATGGAAGAGCAATTTGTATTATTTGCCAACATGCACTTAAGGAGGGGAAAACTGTAATGGGATTGTCTAAAATAAACAGTTTTAAATAGTTCTTATTATAGTCTGATATGTACATTTCAATGAGTGTTTTTTCTCTCCCTGCAGAGTTCTACTAACAGTAATTTCTCTTTGTTTCCTTTCAAAGAAAAGCCAAGCCCCCACACAGGCAGTATGCCGAGAAAATGGCTACAAAGCCATCAGGGAGCTGCTGTCCCTGCGAATGTTCTTCCTCCTTCCCTACACTCCACAGAAAATGTCTTGTTAAGCCAGAACTCTGAATGTGTTTTCAGCCCACCCAAATTACCTTAATGATGTTGCTTATAGAAAGCAATGTTTATTCCATTACTATTGTGAAAAGATTTTGATGACAAAAGAGACTTTTTTTTTTCTGTTCATTTTCATCGAGACCAATAAACAGAAGCCTCTCACACTGATATTAACCTTCATTTAATAGTGAAAAGGTAATGAAACTAAAAGTAACTTCAGCATCCGCAGAGCCAAAAGTATTTTAAGAGTTGAAATACATTTCCGTAAAGCTTCATCAGCAGGAACACTCCCACCACACCAAGGTGTTCAGACAGTACCCAGGCGAGGGGCTCACTTGGGTTCCTTCAACACATGAAACTGCACCCAGGAGTCCCTGAGCTCATGGGGAGCACTGGACACAGTTGCAAAAGGAAGCTGATGTGATCATCTTCCAGGGTCAATGCCTTATTCTTTTTGGAAAAGGCACATTCCATAGCTCTCCTCCAGTCTGATCAGATCCAGATTTGTTTATTGCAGCACTCTACCTTTTTTTTTTTTTTGTCTTTATTATTTTTAGAGCATGACTGAACTTCAATAGGAATTTATAATTAGGCTCTAAAAATTGCCTTCAATAGAAATTGTCTACACTGAGCTTCAGACTACAATTTCAGAAGTTTTTTTCCTATTCATCAGCTGCAGGGAAAGAGGAAACTGGGGACTCTGTTTTTACCAAATCCTCAGACCATGACCAATGGAATAGTGCTGAGTTCTACTAGGTAGGGACCAAGTACTTCAGGTTCAAAGTTAAAAAAATAAAAATCACAGAATCATTTAGGTTGGAAAAGACCCTTGGGATCATCGTGTCCAATCCAAATAGCCTAAGTTTGTGCTGTTCTCTACACTTGAATCATTTAAAGAAAGCAGCTTATAAGGTTGGATCAAATACGATACTCATTTTGGTAACCTTTAAACTTACCATCATCCTTGGTTCTTTCTATAACAGCAGGAGAGCTGGGGATTCCGTCCCCAATCCGCGTGAATGCCAATACCTGGATCTCATAGAGCATGTATTTCCTCAAGCCAGACAGCAGGAAAGACTGAGTGTGGTTACCTCTTACTAGTTGGCTTTTTGGTTCAGACTCTACATCTTTTGCTTTGAAAAGTATCTGCAGAATAAGTGTAGACGAAACACAGAAAGAAAAAGATTGTTATGTGAAGACTGAAAAGCAGGGCACGCATTTTAAATTCTTCTTTCTCACAAAATATAAAATTAGATTGCGTTCACCAGTCACCCATTTCAAATACGTCTTCTTGAGCTGAGTTATGAATAATATAAATATCCAGCAGGTGAATAATCACAATGCAAAAATGAATCACAAATGCAAAAACATATCCAGGTAATGCATTAAAAAATTAAGTAAGCATGAAACTCCATTAAATACCTTGTAACCCAGGATGAGACCATTTTGCTCAGACTCAGGGACTGCTGTCCATGTCAGAAGGATCTGAGTTGAACTCACAGCTTCAGCAGAGACATTCTCAGGAGGAGCAGAGGGAACTGGAATCACATGGCATTACCAAAAAGCAAAAATCAGTACGACATACCGAATCATTTTGTTCCATCTCCCTGTCTGCTTGGGATTGTTCTAGGATCCCATAGAAGAGTATTCAAATCCAAAAAGACTGGAATAAATTCTAGATAATCCCTTCTTCTCTTATATTCATTCTACATCTTTCTATTTCAGCTTGCTTCACATTTTCTTGCCAGATCACCTCAGAAATCACAATGTTTGTAAGGAGCTAAACATTTAATACTAATTAGTATCTACAGAGAGACAGCAATAGAGAGATATGAATAAATTTCAAGTTCTATATATTTGCAGTAATTAGAATCAAGTTTAAATTGCTGGACTTCTACAGAAGTCTATCTAGTAGTATTTCTTTCCCATACATTTTATTTCCCTATGCCAAAAGCTAGAAATCTTTACAAATGAGAGTTTAACTTATGGTACAATCTGTTCTAACAAGAAGTTTTACACCACCCTGGCTTCTTATATTATCTGGAAGGAAATTATAGCATCTTGTCTAGAGTTAGCAATAATTTCAACCACTGGATTGCACTCCCAGTTCTGTAAGAAGTTCTTTAACCTCTAAGCCTTTTGATTATGTGATAGTGCTCAACATTTGCAATCCATCAATTACAGACGGATACATTAATGCAAGGTGTATTTTCATGGACTGATAAGGTGTAAATGAAAGATATGCCTATTTCATTTATGTTGCAAAATTGGCTCTTATGAAACCAGAAACATCATTAGAACTGATGGCACAGGAACACTGTAATTTTCTCTGACTCGAGAGAAAAGCAAACTTGCATTTTCTCATGCCATTAAAACTCTGACTGCTGCAGAACAACCACACAACTGCAAGCTTTTGTAGGCAAGCTTAATAGCATGCTGCGTTAAGCTAGCAGAATTTCAGGCTATTTTTAAGAGTTCACATTTTATGCTGCCCTTTTGCATTTTTTTTTTAAGTTTTTTTTTTTTTTCCCTGTGGCATTTCCAACATCTGAAGGGTACAGCCTTTTCTAAAGCATGATACACCTGTCAGACCTCAAGAGAACATTTCCCCAAGTTATGTTACACAAGCACTTATGGACAGTAAGGCTTGATTAGGTCCTGAATATATCACCAAAAAAAAAAGAGCACAAATCTCTGCCAAAAGTAATGCTTTCCTGGCTGTCCGAATACAATAACAGATCTGTTGTTCTGAAGGCGAGCTCCTTAAGCTCCTAGCAACATGAACGAGGTAATGAGTATGACACCAGAATTAATATAAATTGAAAAAAAACACCCCGCCCCCCACCCTTGTGCACTCAAGGTTAACCACAGAGATAGTAATTTCTGAAACAATTTCCCTGTTGCCAATTATTTGGGACATGAGAAACAGAGCAGCACCACACTACACTGCAGTAGACTAAAATCCAATTTTTTTTTTCCCCCCTCTAATGCTGAAGTGCCTCCTTTTTTTTTTTTTTTTTTTTTCCCTTTTTAAATCTTCTTCTAGATTTATCCCCCACAAGGATATAATTACGTTAAAGGAAAATAGATTGCCAGGAGCCATGAATGTCTTTGGATAGCTGCCATAACTTTATCTGTAGATCTTCACAAAGAACTATTCCCACATGAATCACTTCTGGAGAGAGAAAGGGTGGAGGTGGGTCGCAGGAAACCAGGATGTGTAGAGGAAAGAAGCCCTTTCCTCTTTATATTTTATATTTTATCTGTTTTGAAGCCTTTCAAGAGAGAAAAAAATTCTTTATTTTGCAAATATTTATTTTCCTCTTTGATCAGTGGCCATGAGATTTCCTGAATTCACAAAAGGTGAAGGCTGTGCCCAGGCTGGCCCTGTGTGTTTGGTTGCTTTGAGGTGTGTGTACAGTCACGCTGCTAGCAGGGGGATTAAAAACCTAATAAATGAGAGAATGGTCTTTCTGAAGATTTATTAGCTCAGACTACTCTTAATTGCCAGTGACAGCCAAAGCAGCTAAATGTCCCTTCTTGCTGCAAAGGAATCTAAGTCCAGTGCCTAAATGGCCAAAATACTTGTATTCATTGACCCTGTTTTAATTCCCCATCTCTCATATCAGTGTTGAGAACTTTATTTTAACAGGGATGTATGCATTCAGAACCTGCAAATGATAATATGGATCTTATTGTTGCCAGTCTTTTATCACATAACAGATTTTGATCGACCCTTTAAGAATGAATTGAAACATAACCTTCACTTCTTCGACCCCTCTCTCAGGATATTGTGATTCAAAGAAATTATAGTTTGCTAAGACTAATTAGTGGCTTGAGTGAGGCATATAGATCCTTTCTTCCTCTGCAAGCTCCCTTCTCTAATGCTGGTTTCCTTAACTGTTGCACTGAAGACTTTGTTATAAGCTCCATAGTCGAGTTCTCATTAGTAACCTGCAAGAACAGTTCAGAAGCCAAGCAACAGTGTCCAAAAAAATCTCAGAGCTTTAATGAAATGAACCGGAAATACTGAAATTAAATGATGAGCTAATCCAGCAAACTGCCAGCTGCACGATGTGCTTTAGAAGATCAAACGTAGGAAATTACAGAGTTACTGGCACTTTGCACTGGAACTTCAATAAGAGCTCAAGTTTTTAAGGTTATCCATGTTGGCATATAAGATCATGCACCCTCTTTCTACATCTGACGTAGCCATAATTGATACATAGCAAATGATGCTGTTTTATGTCTCTAACTGGGCCAAAAGCAGTTTTTAATAAGCTAGGGTCTATTTGGGCTTTCTAAGAAAGCTAGATAGTGGGATGCAGTGGTTCTCTCCACTTTTGCAGCTCATTTTAGCTGAACATTCATCACTGTTGTTTGAAAGCAATAATTAAAGTGGTATATTGTACATCCGATGCCAATTAAGAAGTGTAAATTTAGAGCAAGTTTCGTAGCTGTCAAAAGTAGCATAGCTGCAATACACAACCATTTTGCCTATAAAATGAGAAACCACAGGCCAAATTCTCAGCTTGTATAAACTGACAAATACCCACAGTGACATTGGTCCACGTGTGAATTACCAAGAGATGCTTTACACACCACAGTAACTGCTTCATGAAGGTCAGCCTCTGAAACACCAAGAGATTGATCCCTGCCGTAGCTGTGTGACTGTGCTTCTATAGTAGCTGATTTTGTAAGACGAGTGTAGCTGAATATTAGGAGCCAAAAAAATATTAAGGCTCTGGGTTAGGTGTACTTGAGATGAAATGTTTGAAAAGAAGAGTGTTTGTATATGAAAGGAAGCAGCCCTGTCAAGGTTGTTCTAATACATTAGAAGTCTTTGCATTTTCTTGCTTTCTCTTTATTGTACCTACTACCATTGCCAATTTACTGAGGGGAAATTTAGCTTGTTACTCTGCAGGTATTTTACACTGTAAAATTTAATTAGTTATTTAATACCTAACCTTATAAAATGATTTTAGATTGATAAAACCTGCCCTATTTAAAAATCCTAATTCATCCCCTTCCATCTTCAGCGGCTTGCAACCCTATCCCAGATTTTCAGTTTAGGGTTTCCCAACTGGTTTTCAAGCCTGGGTTACCAAAACCTACAACATGATTTATTCTCTTACTGTTTCTTTGGTTTCAGTATGTTTGATATTCAAGAGCTTCAGAAACTGGAAAGTACTAGTAACAGCATGCTCCTTTATTGTCAGCATGTGTGCTCAGCTATTAGTGATATGATCACACATCCTAAAATAAACAAAAGTGCTCAAGTACAGCTTTTTTTTCAATAAAGATTTTGGACTCCAGTGGCCACACTGTCTAAATTAGATACCACGAGCTGATTTAGTGACCAGGCTCTAACTTCTTTGGCTGCTTGGGTGGTGTAAAACACATAACTGTGAGTTCTGCCTGACCAAGGCACCTTTGGCCAGCTGTGAGGGATGGTCACAGTCTACAGGACCAGGCAAAACTGACTTCCCTAAGACTCTGTATCTACAAAATGGAAAAAGAAATATTTAGGACACCTGCTTTTAAGGCACTTTAATAATGTAATTGATAAATAGAATTTTTCTTAGAGTTCAAAAGACAGACCAAAAATTGCTTTGACCTTTCTCTCTGGCTTTAGATATCTTTTATTTGCATTTTAACCCCATTTGGCTGTGCATACAGGTTAACTGCAGATTCCCTGAAGTTCTCTCCTGCAGCTTGTCACTGTGCCAGCACTTCCTCTATATTCTAAATCTGAGAAGATACAGCCAAAAGTCTAAGCCCTGACTCGCTCTATTCAAGAAATCAGATGTTTAGTATCAAAGAAAACACATAGAAAGAAACAAATGAGTCCTCATGGCCGAGATCACAGCTTTGTGTTATTTTGATCCGGGTTTCTATGTGCCTCCTACAATCAGTTTCAAATCAACCTTCTTTTAATACTGCAAGAGAAAATGCCAACTACACATGTAACCTCTGATCTTTACATGCTGAGCAAGAGCACTATAATCCTAAGGTTTTATGAAATCACTTAATCTTAGTATTTACTACATATCAAAAGAAGTGTTTGAAGAGCAACGGAAAGGAGAAAGTGGAGAATGTGGTATCTTTTTATTATGATACAGAACACTTCAAAACTATTTTGTCTGGGTCATGCTATCTCCAGCTCCGGCACAAGCACACCTTGTTTAAAATACCTCTTGCAATAACTTTCCAATTACTACTTCCCAAAAAGCAACACTTTAATGGAGGGGGCTGACTTTGTTTAGTTTTCTCCTTGGCTGTTCGTGTTCAAAGGACAGTTATCTGAACCAGCAGACTAAAATCCTGCTGTGTATGGCATGTTCATGCTTCCCACCAGGTACTGCTGCATGGTACAGAGCACACAGAAATACAAGTGTGTGTCTGTAAGTTTATGGTATGTGTAGGATTATATTCCAAAATAATTTTGATGAAGAAAAATAGGAAAAAATAAGAAAAAGTATCAGTGTTGAACTTTGCATAAATACAGATCATAAAGAACTTTTACTATTAAACCATGTATGTCATCCATTTTGTTATTCCCTTGCAATATAAATTTTTATTTGGCAGGTTCATGTAGGGTAGGTTCAGAAATTGGTTTTGTGGAAGTCAACAGCTAGAGAACAGCTTTCAAGATCCACCTTTACTGTTCCTACTAAGCTAACAATAATTTACTGTTGCCTGAGATGGAGAGTTTGCTTTTGATATTTGAAGTCTCCATACTAGTATGGACAATTCAGCTAGACAATACAATACATGTGTTCCAGATCTATATTCAGGTTATGTCTATATGCAGGTGATGTCTATATAGCCTTTTACACACAATTTCAGAAGGTAGTTTTGAAAACACGTCATCAAAAGCTCAGATAGGATTTTATTTCTCTACAGGTAATCGGCTCTAAAATAACTTGTGCCCTTTAAGAAATATTAGGAGATGAAATTAAAATTTCAGATAACAACAACTGTGAGAAAATCTGCCTAAGCCTAGAAGCAGACAGGGAAAGGGGAAAATGCAATGGGGTACTGGGAAGGGAGAAGCACAAGGGACCTGTTTAGTCAGAGAAGCTGCTCCTTGTGCTGCCTGTACTGTTGCCAACCATGGGCAGGAATGGGGAGGGGTTGTTTTGTTTGTTTTAAATAAATGACCTGCAGGTTTATGCATGAAAGCAGGGTAGGAATAAAATAAACAACTCCCTCAAATGTCTACATGTCTTTTTGCCTTCTTTGCATCTAGATATGGGGGCAGAAAACAATGAGGTTCTTGGATGTGCCCTTCACAGTAGATGTGGTGCTTTGACTTACCCGACTCCCGTGTGCGACCTCTCACTACTTCGCTCCACGGCCCTGCCCCAATGGCATTGAAAGCCTGGATCTGCAGTTCATACTCTGTCCACTCCTCCAGATCTTCAATCGTGTACTCTCTTTCCAGTCGGTCATTAATAACCTTCGTCAGGGTGGGAGTCTGCAGATCCACACGCCAGAACTTTATCCGGTACCCCACGGACTCTGGATTGCCATTGTACTGTGTGTCGGGGAGGGGCTGGCAAATGACAAAGAAAAGCAGAGAATATTTTGATACACGACACATAGCCAGGGCTTTCCAGACTATATACCAATGCTATTTGAACTTATGAGGCCATAGGATGGTAAAAAAGATCAAGCTGATTTTCCAGTTTATGTTTTATGATCTCTGAACTTCTGTGTTGCTTGAAATTTCCTTTTAATTTTTACCTTAATTTTGCACCAAATAGATATGCTCGCAGAACTATGCCAATTGCTGTGGGCGTATCAACAGAGATGATATGAATACAATATATTTCAGAGCTTTGTGATTAATTATGGAAATGAATGATAAATTGCTGAAGCATGTGACAAATTCATTTATCGTACATTTTTAACTTTTTTTACCGACTCTCTGCCTACTCATTTATCAGCAGAGATTTATTCTAGTATTCTAATTCCCCAAGCAATTTCAGAGATTAAAATATGAAATAATTAGCCTACTTCATGAAGTTTAGAGTTTTTCCCTGTAAAACTAACTACACGATGCCACAGATGGATGAGATTCAGTTCTGAATCACTGGGAAAGTTTGATACACATTAACATTTCACAGCTTAGAAAACTGTATCCTGCAGGCAAGCAGGGCTAGAAATGTGACCCGTATTCTGTAAGAAGGAAGGAATTCCCAGCTCCCAGGGGGACACAGATTCACCTTCAGGTCTTGAAAAAAAAAGAAAAAGATTAAACACTTTCAAATACTGACTCTATTAAACATGAAAAATGCATATCAGGTCATTTTTAGCTATGGCTGTTGCCCCTCCTGAACCCTGAACAGTTTGACTCATGAAAAACAGGCCTGCACAGCAAGGAAACACAATCTTAAATATGTTTTTTAAAGTCTCTTAAAACGACCTTGAGTTAATTTTCATGGAACGTATGTAGGTCTGGATATAGTACCAAAGGTTTAACAACATGGGCGTGTTATTCAAATGGCAAAGGCACGAGTGAGTTATGTGGGTCCTATCAAATTAAGTGCAATGGCTTTTTTATAGATAGGGAGGTGAACACCTTCAAGTTTGATGCTTTGGTCCTTCAAGGTTCAGAATTAAGTGCAGTGTCCCATTGAGAAGCTGGAATTCCTCCTCTCTGACAGGAGTAAAAGCCTCTTGACTCTAGCCTGATTTTGACTTCCAGCCATAATGAGGTTATGCATGGAAAAGCTAACATTTGGGCAGAAAGAAACCTGTGCTTCATCAACTTCACACCACAGTAACCCCAGTGGAAAATTCTGCCTAACAGGGGAAAAGAAAAACCATTCTGGAGCAGGTTAATTGCCAAGTAAACCCCAATGTGGCAACTCTGCAGGTAACTGAGACAAAAGGGCACAACAAAGTCATCAATCACCGCATCTTCGCAATTAATCATTTCTTTCTACATTATGTCACATAACTCCACACCCTTTCACATTAATATAATCTTCCTACAGGAGTGTAATGTGCAAACTTCGCTGCCTTTGAACCACAGTTCAGTACCTGCAGGATGATTGCCAATGGCCGGTGTGAACCTTCTGGGGACTGTTTTGTACAAAGCAAACAACTGAGCCCTAGGAAACAGCAAATTGGCTCAAGTGTTATATTCCTGTCCCACATATTGACCCTGACTGTGGTACTAGAGAGTCTCAAAAGCCAAGCTTTTACACACAGGCATATATTCCCCAACAGAAGTGGCAGAAATAGTGGCAGTAGGCAATTTACGTGATTAATAAGGCACTTAAGGTAAGTCTCAGATTTCCGACTATTCTGAAAAAGGAAATAATTTTGCTGTGACTTCTTATGCTGAATGCAAGGAGAACACACTCTGGAGTGCCTGACCCCCTGAGGAAGCAGCTGCATCCCAAGCACCAGCACCCGGCTCCCCTCCACCTCCCGTTCCTTGTTCCTTCTCGCCGGCTCACCACCCATCGCAGCCACAGGCTGGTCTCGCTGGCCGTGCGCACGGTGACACTCCCAGGGGCAACGTCTGGTGGAGCCTGCAATGTCTGGATGACACGGGAGGGCTGGCTGAGCGGGCTGGCACCCACCACGTTCACCTGCCGCATCCGGAACCTGGAGTGGGGGAAAGATGCAGCGCATGCTGTAACAGCTCAGTAAATGGACCTTTCTTTCCAGAAGAGGGAAAAAAAGATGGAATAATACAAATTAGGTCTTTCTAAATGCTCCAAAAAGGTCGTTGCATGCAAGTCCCCTTTGTATTCACTGCTGAATGCTTTATGGTAACTGCTTTCAGATCCTCTCAGGTATTAAAAAAATGAAAATGAGATTAGCTTAGGGTCTATTAGAAACTTAGGTATTTGTGTGAGAAAATTATGTTAATTATACCAAGCCTGATGAGCTTATGCCAGCAGTAAGTGATTTTCTCTTGCAATGCTTGTACAATACATTCAGAAAGGTATTAAAATATCAAACTTCAGATATCCTCATTCCCTGTCAATATAAAAAATATACCAGTGATAACATTTCCCCTCAATTACTGGTTGAAAGAAGCTGATTTATCCCTGTGCTGCATTTTCAGCCTTCCTGCACAAGAAAGATTAAGTTATTTAATATGGATATGCGTCTTTAAAAAATACCCTGTCTGCTTGAAATCATCTCCTTCTACAATAGAAATCCCTATTGGGTCAAAAAAGATTTAGAGAAATCTTTTTTTTCAGGAAGCACAAAATAATTAAGACGTGCTGTACATTTCAGATACTCTCGCCAGTCACAAGCAATTAGAGGTATCCAACACTTGCACATATATATATATGACCTGTTCACAATAAACACTTAATTTTTGGACCTAATGACTAAGCTGGAAAAAGGGTGAGCTAGTCAACATAACAGTGTTTATTTATCTGCTCTGATCTTCCTAGAAAATGCATTAAAGGAAACACATTAAACACTGTCCTTGATTTCACTCTCAAACATTGGCACAAAATATAGAAAAGAAACTGCCTGATAAAGTTGTGGCCTGATAATTAGCTCTCATGATGTATTTCCTCAGTGAGCAATGACTAAAGCTGACCACGGGACAACAAATCCATTTGGCAACAAGTTTCTAGGTTACCAAAAAAAAAAATAAAGAAAGAAAAAAAAAAAAGTAAAATTGCTCTACACAGAAACAGAACCAAAAAAGCTTCTATCTGTGCATGGTGAGAGAAAAAGACTAAGCAAAATTCAAGGAGCAGCTCTACGATACAAAAATCAGAGGAGACTTGAACTGTGGTACATCCCAGAATAACTGGAATCACTCCAGAATTCAATGTATACAAGAGAGAAATGAGATGTAGCAGTAAAATAAACCAAAACAATTAACAACAGAAACAAACCTCAACCATCTCAAATTCCTCATGTACTTCCCCATTATTTTTTATCTCAAAGTCGTTTCTCCACACACCTGCTACGTGGGCTAGTCTTTCTTATTTTGCACAGACAGTGAATGTTGAACTCTTCTGCAACCTGCACTTCACTACTCACAGTCTGCTTTTCAGCTTTAAGGATCCACCTTTAGGAGGAGAGCAAAACCTTCTCAACCTGAAGATTATTTTCCTAAACCTCTGCACCAGAAATCTCTGCTCCAGTTCAAAAATTTTCAAAAATCTTTTAGTAAAAATGTTTAGCTCTTGAGGACAAGGTGTAAAACACTTCTGTGGACAGATAGTGAGAAATTCAATATGCTCGTAGGCTTCTGACTAGGGAAAGAAAATCAGTGTACCAGCACCGAATTCATTGGAAATTTATACAAGCTTTACTTGTTTTCATCTGCTACCAGCTCACACCAGCACACTGGCAACCTAATAGACTCTTCAGCCAGTGCAAAATGGACAAGCTTCTAGCAAGTTGATTAACACTTGCCACTGTATCTCCTTGCAACCAGCCTTTACATTAGCAAGCTATTTCAGGAAAGTATTTTTCATTAGGATTGAGTACCTCAAATTCTCAAATCTTGTCTATACTAAAGCAACACATCATTTCAATGGAATTGATTTAAAAATCAATCTCATTTAACTGGGGTGCACCCATAATGTAGATTCATTTCAATCAGTTTAAGCATTACATATATCTATTAAACTTAACTTGGTAAATTCTTCTAAACAAAGGGTTCATCTAACTGATGTTACTGAATTAAGCTAAATCGATAAAGTGATGTTTAAACTGATGTAAATATGTAATTACAAGTTTGCATCACTTTAACAACTGATTTGTCACTGACTGATATTAGGCTGGTGCACCCTTTAGATGAGGGAAGTCACAAGGTATCAATTGCTCATAAAAGCATTTCACTGTGCACTTGGATTTCCTTTTTAATGTTACAAACTGTACTGTATGTAAATTACAATTAACAATAGCAGCCGAGTAATTTTAAGCATAAACTATGAAAACAGCAAACCTTTTCCCTTTTGTTCAGATTATAAAGCATAGCCAGATGTTTCTGATTAGAAAAGCTGTTCCATGCTGCTATTTACTCATTTTTTTTTTCATACTGCAGTTAATTACCTGCTGTTCTTACCTGTAATGAGTGTACGGAGTAAGGTTCGGTACCTCCAGCATCTGAGCATCAGGTTCATTCTCCACCTCACAAAGGCTCACCCACTCTTCTTCATCACCCAGCACACCAACCTATGTGTGGGAAAGGTAAGAAGGAATACAAAGCAGAGTAGATATATGTATATATAAAGAATTGTGTATATCAAGAATTACATATAGAACCTCTTTTGCAGCAGTGGAAGGACAAATGTTTTTAAATACTTACTATCCAGTTGTTAATAATTTTTAGTTACTTATAAAGCGACAACACAGCCAAGTTAGCCAAGTGTCTTTGTACCTGTTGGGACTTTAGTGGGATCCTCTAATAAGATGTATTCCAGAAAAATCACCATGAGAGCGCTAATACCCTGTTCAATCTCACTGCCACAATACGAAAGTATCAAGTAGTAATATAACAAAATGAAAAATAGCCTTGATAATAACTTGCAGGAACTGATGCATACTAAGTAAGTCTCAATGGAGGCAAAATGCCACAGAAACGAAGACAGAGAAACAAGAACAAAGTCAAAGAACAAAAGTGTTTTAACCTCATCTGCTGTTCTGCACTTAGACCTGATTTTTCCATGTGCAGTCCTTTGTATTAATTAATCACAACATGTTGCCCAACATAATCCCTCAGCTACAGCAGTGTTAGAAAGGACAAAATGGTGATGAGAATTGAGAACATTACTTTCCATATAGCTTTCTGAAGATAAAATGAAGATAAATCAGGACTTAAAAGGAAGTCAACAAGGCATGACAGAAAGGCCAGAGTCTGACCTGGGACCTTGGAAGGCAGCAGCATCAGCAGGCAGGGTGGTGTGCATAAGAGCCACAGGAGGAATGTGGAGGAGACAGAAGAAAGGTGGTAGATGTGTGGGCTCCACTTTAGAGATTCACAGGTGTTGAAACACAGGATCCTAGACAAGACTCCCCAATATAAATCCCTAGCACTCTGCACATTTACTCTGGTGTTTCATCCGTACCACAAAGCATGGTACCAACAGTCCAATTCCCTGACCCGATCCTGGTATCTACAATCACAGGCTGAAGGATACTAGAGGCTACATAGGCAGCTATTCCCTTTACTGCATATTTACGGACTTAATATCCATGAAGATTCCTAATCCTTTTTTAACCTACTGACACTATCTACACCCACAGACTGCTGTTGTAACAAATTCCAGAAGCTCACAACCCACTGTGTAAAGAGCTATTTCCTTTAATCTTTTTTAAACAGATCCCTTACGAGTTCTGTATACTAGTTACAGGCATAGACACTGTCAAAGCACTCGATAGGCAACGTAGCCCAAAGTATATAGCATACCCAAAGTACTTCAAATAGAAAATTAAGTTTCATTCACTCTTTTTTTTTTTTTTTCCCCCCCTTCAGGAGAAGCAGCCTGATTTATTTATAGATGTTTTAGTTCTTCGCTCACCCAGGAGTTGATGTGCTGCATATTTATGTTTGTTCATGAAGAAATGACACAAGGAAAATGAGGCCAAAGAAATAAGTTCAGCATTGCACTGGGAAAAAAAGCCTCTGTGATATTCCTAGCAGAGGACTGCTTTCATGGAGGGATGTGGTTGCACAGGTCTTGATGCCCTTTCATTCTTTTTGGCTATCAAAGACACACCAAACAACATCTAAAATAGATGTCAGTGAAGATTATGGGCCTTTTAAAATTCCCAGTCTCAAGTGAACTCCAGAAGTTTTAGTAAAGCCCATGGATGCAGAAGCTTAAAGGAAGCAAGCTGTGACAGGTATGCATGGTAAAAGAGAACAGTCCTCAACTGAACGCAGAGCACAAAGCCACGATAAAGAGAAATTTGTAAAAAACCTACACGAACAAAGGAAGGAAGAGAGGGTCGATTTCAATCAAGGAAACAGAACACTTTCTATTAAAGGAGTTTTTGATTAATACTGTAGAAAATCTACAGTAAATGCTTATTTTTGCAAAACTCCCTGCTCTTAACAGCATCACCTCTAACTGCTGCAGTAATTGTATAGCAACAATCCACAGTACTTTGGAGGCTGCAAATAATCTCCAGTAGTGAGTTAGTCATCTTTTCGTTCTCCAGAAACAGTAAGAGCTTTTTAAAATAGTTCTTGCATAGCAAAAAAAAAACCCCCAAAACCACCAAAGGTTTAAATTGGTTTCAATTGTTATGCAGCAGCAGGCAGGTCATAATTACACATTAAGGACCACATGGTTCAGACCCAGAGGCCCACAAGGCTGTGAACAATTAACATTGACTCAAGCTTGAGAGGTGTCCAAAACCCTCCCCCCCCCCCCCTTGATTTGAAGCTCAGCATTTACCAGGTGGTTGCAAAAGTGGAAATATTAAGGATCTTCTACTGACTGAGAAGCAGCAAAAGCTTCTATGTGTCCAGGACTACAGCAAAGTCCCTCAAAAGGTATCCCAGGAGACAGCTCCCTTGTTGTGAATGCTCTCCCTGGTAGGAATGATGGGTGCAGCCTACAAGGAAATGGCACATGCCAACCAAGCCTGGCATGTTGGTTGTTCCCAAGCTCAGAAGCCAGCTGGTAAACAGGTGCCCACTGCCTGTGTTGGGAAGTGGGAGACCCTAGGCAAAGCAGCAGCACAGATAGCCCCAATTAACCACTGTTAGATTCATTTTCTGTGGAAAGCTAGTGACAGAGAGATGGCAAAAAATCAGCCACAGCCATAGTTCTGTGATTCAGCAAAAGATTTAAAGAAAAATAGAGTGGGAACTTGCTCTAATCAGAATAATACCTTACAATGTTCCTAGGATCTGGTGTCAGCCTTTGGGAAAGTAACTCAAAGGGTTAGATCTTCTACTGAAATCAGTAACCTCTCTTTTTTAAGAGAGCTGTTCATGTGGGGGAGTCTTCCAAAGTAAGAGGACTGAAGGGTGAATGGCTGTCGGGTAGCTTGGTGAACAGCCTGGAGACTTCTGCATGACTTCTAACCTGTGTGGCCAACCAGTTCTAGATCAATGTTACTCAAAAAGAGTTTCATTTATTTAGCAGTCATCTCAAAAATGAGTCTCAGAAGAGAACTCTCAGTGATTGATAGATTTCTTTATTTTTAGCTTCCACAAGATCTGTTGTAGATTCCAAGTCTCAGGCTCTTGAAGGAAAAGGAAATTATTTTTGCTAAAACACTCTGATGTCAGATCAGAGGAAACGTATCAGTTTCAAGAATCAGAGTACAAAGGGATTCCCCATGGGGAGAAAGAACTATGGGCAGTGGTAAGGATAAAAGAATCCTTTGAGGGGCAAGAGAGTCCACTATGAGCTGCTCTGCATAAAATAAAGTTCATTTAGAGGCTTCTTTCTTGCAGCTTCTTTTTGGTGAACAGTGTATGCAAACTTCAGAAAAGGACTGTGTTTCTTGACGGATGCACACATGAATGTGTGTGTTTTAGGAGAGTCATGGTTTAACCCCTGACAGCAACTAAGCACCATGCAGCCACTTGCTCACTCAGCCCCCCCTTCCAGTGGGATGAGGAGAAGTATTGGGGAAAAAAAAGGTGAACCTGTTAGGTTGAGATAAGAACAGTTTAATAAGTAAAAT
>JANIJG010001835.1:75993-87200 GCA_024611175.1 Megaceryle torquata | reverse complement strand
TTGTTCTCAGTCTTTCCACCTCCTCCTTTAGCTCAGCCACAAGGCTGAGCAGATCATTCCCCTGGTCACACCAGACACAGGCATTCTCTCTGTCACACTCCACCAGCACTCTCTGCAGTCTGGGCACCTGCATGCTTCCGTAGGACCTCTGTCTGGGTCACCACATCCTTCTCACACCAGCTTTTGCCTGTGTCACAACCACTGCTGGTCCTGCCCGTGAGACCAAGCACTCGGCCTACACCTTTGCTCAGCTGTGTCGTGTGCGCAGGGAGCGAAGATCCCCAAGGCAGCTTCTTGAGGTGGGGGGTGGTCACTGTGGCTCTGCACCTGCCTCACCTGTGGCTCTGCAAGAGCTGCAGGTTCCAGTGGGGTTTGTTCCGCTGGTCACCTGTCTCCTGTCTCCTGGAAATCTCTTTGGATCGCTGAGCTCTGCCAATCTGCTTCTTTGTCACAGGATGGACTGGCTCCAAAGGGCTACTCTTGGCTGACTGGGTCTAGCTAACCAGGGAACTGTGGCCTGTCTTCTTCACTACTTACCATTCCCACAGTCTTCATGTCATTTGTAGAATGTGAGTGCTCTTGGCAAAGTAACAACAAAGTACACAAAACTTCTAAGTAGTTGATATGGGTCTCCATATCAAAGCAGTAATGGAAGGTAAAATAATAAATGCCCATCAGTTTCACACTATACTACATATACTTCTATAATTCCTACCACCTAGTTTGTAATCTCAACAGAAATTACAACTGCTTTAGTAAGAACATCACACCATTATCATTCACATGGTTCCCCACATTCCCCTCCACAGAAACCAGTATTTGGCTGACCTGCCTATAATCATGTTACGATATTATCCCTCTGAAATGTTGGTTCAAAATTTTTTTCTTTTACACAGAATCACAGAATCTTCAGGGTTGGAAAGGACCTCGAAAGATAAGAGTCCCACCCCCATGCCAGAGCATGATCACCTAGATTAGGTCACACAGGAACGCATCCAGGTGGGATGCATTCTTCTAGTAAGAACATTTTAGTTGCCTAAAGTTTATAAATCTGTTTTCTTAAACTTTTGCGAACAATTTCTTATGAACTCATAGATATTGCCATAGTTCCTTTTGAGTACTCTTTTAAAAATGTAGTCTTTGTATCTCAGGGTTCAAGGTAAACAAAATATTTAATATCTTTTATGCAGATTAATAAATGATCTATAGTGAGCAGAACGATCAGGTCCATAGAGAAGACACTATGGGACTGGAGCAGAACCTTAGTCAACAGATACAGTCCTTGAAAACATATTTACTACTTCTCTATGTAATTTTGTTATTCCCAGGTGCATCAACTCCTTTTGTGATGATCCTCTAATGACAGGTTGAGTAAATCAGTACCTGCCTCATGGTTTAGCCTGGAGCTGAAGCCAGGAAGCAGGAACTTCTTTAGTTCATTCTCTTAGGACCTTAAATATGAAACACTTAAACATCTCCAGAAACTCTCATATGTCCTCTCAAAATTCTGTCCCATGGAACAGACCTGTAGAAATGTGAGTATTGTCACACTAAGCATTACTCTAATTGATAGGTCCTGTGACAGAGCAGGGAACTGAAAAGGAACGTCTGTTTTCTAGGCAAGCCATAGAATCATCATCATAGAATCCTAGAATACCACATTGGAAGGGACCTCAAAGATCATCTAGTCCAAACTTTAATCACTACGTCATCCTATCTTTCCCCAGTATAATCCATGTAGTTCGTACATAGTTTGACAGTTATGGTTCCCAGTATGGTTTGATAGTTACGGTTTCCAGTTATGGACTGTGGATTTTCATCCCATGCTACTGTTTTTCTTTGAAGATTCCTCCTCCTAGTGACAGTTTTCTATGTACTTTCCCCCTCCCCCCAGTTTCAGTTGTGGTCCTCCACAGGTCCTCCAAAACACTGTCTCTACCTGTGTCTTCATCTGTTTCCACATGAATCAGTTACTGCTTTAGATTTTTTTTTATATCCGCTACATTGAAAAAAACCCCAAAACAGGTATGATGAAAAGGTGAGTTGTCTCAAGGTTATGGCATCTTCAGAGACAAAATGGCCTGTGGACTTTACGCTGTGCATAACCTCAGGGACCACCTTCACTGATTTTCCTGAAGCTGCATCCAGGCTGCTGAGAGAGAAAAAGAAAAAACAGTAATACATTCTGTGGTTTTATAAGTTCCATCATTGAAACATACTTCAGGGCAGCAGGTGTACTAATGTGACAGAAAAGAGTTTTGCTCATTAACTTCAGTAATTTAAATCAGGATAAGATTTGACCCTAGAGCATTATCTTCTAATCTTTAGATGAAAGCAGGAAAAGCTACTTATGATACACCAGCACACAGAAACAGATGTCAGCTGCTGACCACAAATCAAGTCTTCGATATGCCAAAAAAACCAGAGTGTTTTCCAGAAATTCCTAACAACTCTTACTTTTGAGCACATTCTGACTTTCAAAGTGTCCAGCCATTGGCATGAGCCCAAATATATAATAATTTTTTTTTTTCATTCTGCATTATATGTACACTCTAACCTGTTTCACTTCAGACTGCACACAGATAAATCATTTTCTGCAGTGAAGGATTTTTCAAACTGATCTGATTTAAGAAGTGTTATTGAACTTCAGAAGATGAATATATCTTCACTATCAATAACTTCAACAAACACTGTATTCTGCAGTCACTACTGTTGATTCTTTACATCTTGTGTGCTTGCACTACCAAATATAAAGAAAAAATGAAAAAAGAAAGGAAAGGAAAGGAAAAGTGTGCTCCTTCTTCAGACATTTGCTCACATACAAACCCTTCTTTTGTTTTTTTCCTTCAGCTGAGATCTCATTTTGGGCAGATAGATGGGGGAGTGGATAGCACAATCCAGCAAACATTAATCCATATTTAGGGAAAAAAAAAGATGCCAGCTTTCTGTGCACATGGACAATTCAGCAGCTACTTTGAGGCACTTTGTTGGACAATCTACTAATAGAAATAAAGAAGAGATGAAGTGGACCTACATAAGCAGTTTAGTTCAGACCTGGAGTAGTCCCTGAGAGCATGCTGATTGTCCTCAGTTACTGACCTGTGCATTTTTAAATGATTCAATGCTCAAAAGGCAAGGACTGTCCTGGGGCACACAAGCAGAATTTCTTTTAGGTGAATGCATATAACTATATGAATTTTCACGTCAGGAAGTCTGCAGCTGCCATAGATTATCGTGTTTCCCTACCAAATTCAGAAAAATAGTCATTCAGCCCAGTACGGATTTTATTTCCATACTACACTCAAAATTACATGTACAAAATCTGTGATGCACTATGATCATTAGTCTCAAAACCAGCAAGTTTGAAAGATGCTCCTGGACTTGTTAAGAATTTATTATTTTTTCAATTTTCATTTTCATACAAAACCAGACACTTTTAACATATTAAAAACTACCAAGCTAGAAGCAGCAGATGAAACCCTTCACTGTGTGGAGACTCAGCACAAGTAGGGCTGTTCTGACTTGGCACAAGTGTGAAAGTCACTATTTTCTGGGGTTTTTTTCCTTTAGTGCTGGAGAAGGAGTGAGTTTGGCCCCATGCTTGCTGGCTTGGCATGTTTACAAGAAAGCTCATTGAGACCTTTTAGCAAGAGCTTGTTGAGAAGAGCATGAAGTTACTTAATCACTGGCCACACACACAGTTACACACCAGACTTGAAGTGTTCATGGATATTTTATATTATGGATAGAGATTTTAGTCACATCTATGCTTATTCTGTTTTCTTTTAATATGTCTAGAAATAAAAAAAAAAAACAAAACAAAACAAAAAAAAACCAAAAAACCCCGAATAACTAGAAAGGTTATAGGATAGTGACAAAACAGACACTGTGTAAATGCTTTCCTGTGCTTTTTAAGGCACTAAAGCTGGCAAAAAAAAAATGTTTGCTAGAGATTCTGTTTTCATCATTCACCTCTTAGATAGCATCTGCAATAGTTTACAGTGTTAGTTAGCGGCAGCCTGGCAATTACTTTGATACATTTTTTTTCTCTACAACACAGTTTTAAAGAATTTGCATTAGCAATACAGTTACCTGTAATGGCAAGGACCACAAGATCAGAAAGGTTCAATTTGGCATTCCCATGTATTCCTCTGTGTTTTCCTATACGCCTCCCAGGTAAGTACTGCTCATATGTGCACAAGGACAATGTACAAAATCCTTGAGGATCAGGGCCACCAACAGGAAGTAGTAACAAATCATCAGTAATCAAATCAATCAGTAACAAATCAATGACTTAAAATATGGATCCAGGGGAAACAGCTTCTGAATATTAGGACAGCACCTGCTTGGCAAAATTAATTTTTAATCCTGTCAGCCCCATTCAGATAGATGCCATCTTTCCTGTTACTGAAAGGATTCATACATTCTTCCGACCACCAGCTCTGACAATTCTGCTGAGAACTATTTTTCACAGTACATGATTATAAGTTTGCCTTTAAAATGAGTTATAAGTATCTAAGCCTGAAATATGCCAGAACAGCAGTTAAGGAAGTTCAGAGGAAGAGAAAAAGGTGCTAAGCCTGTCAAGCTGAGACAGCAGAGTGTTATGAATGCAGCTACATAGCAAATCAGTCATGGGAAAAAGTTAAGCAAAAAGCAGCACTATTCTTGAACTCCACAGTAAATCTGAGTGTGGAGTATTGACTGTCCACTAGAAAAAAAAGTTTAGAAACTTTTTATTGAGACCATCAAAGAAATTATTACATGGTAAGCCTCAAAATGCCAAGGTCAGGTAGTTCTTCTGAAAAAAATTCCGGTAAAATTGCCCCTACAAGTTTATAAATTTGCCAAAATAGCACAAAATTTAAAGCTGCATAATGACTCCACCTTGAAATGTAACTGCATGTTGGGTTTGTGCCTGGATAGTTTTGGTAGCAGAGTAGGGGTCTACTGGCATGCTTTTGAGAAGCTCCTCTGGCTCCAAGTCAGATATGCCCCAGGCTACGTCTGAGGAAATTGTTGCCTCTGCCACCACATATTTAAAAGGAGAGTATCTGTTGCATGACTTTTGTTTTAGGAGACCTTTTGTTTTGAAGAGGAGTGGAACAGGAAAGAGGCAACCATATGGGTACCCAGGTGAGTGAGGAAGGAGGGATGATGGCACGCCAGAGCAGCCATTCCCCTTTCATCCATGGTGCAATGCAGCCCACAGAGATCAGTGGTAGAGAAGAATTCCATCTTCAGCCAATGGATTACCTCATGCTAGAGCAGGGGACTGATCCCAAAGAAGGCAGTGACTGTGAGGGAAGCCCACACTGGAGCTCTTTGTCACTGGGAGAACCACAGCCCACAGAAGGAACCCATGCTAGTTGGGGAGAAGTCTGTGGAGAACTGTCTCCTGTGGGAAGGATGCCATGCTGCTACAGGAGAGGACTGTGAGGAATTTTCCCCCTGAGGAGGAAGAAGCAGCAGAAAAAACATGGAATTGACTGGGACTGAGTGCAACCCCCATTCCCTGCCCCCCTGTGCCATTGGAGGGTATGAAGTAGGAGAGCTGGGCCTGTGAAGAAGAGACAGTGTATTTAAGTGCGGGGGCACTTAAGATCCGGTTGTCTTTACTACTGTCATCCACTGATTCTATTGGTGGTGGTTTTACCTAAATTAAATTTGATTTTGTTAGTGAAGTTGAGTCTGTCTTTCATGTGTGACCATAACTGGTGAGTGATCCTTCCTCATCCTTTGTCTTGTCTCTTCAGATTTTTGTTGTATTTTCTCCTCCTTATGCCACTGGAGGAGGGGTAGGAGTAAGCGAGTGGCTGGGTGGTTGCTTTGTGGCTGGCTGGGTGGGCTCAAACCACAACAAACTGAAAAGCAAAGGACTCAGGTTCATGCAAATACTTAATACCGAAGTCTGAGCCTGAATAACTGAACAAAAAAAAAATAAAATAAAATACATAAAACATCCAAGATTTTTCTTTCTTCAGAACATTTCTATCTCAATACACAATCTCCTACAGATAATACAGTACCTCTGATTGTAAACAGAGGAGGTCAGAGAAGCTAATGATCACTTTTTATCGTGGGTTTATTACCTGTATAAAACAAGTTAAAGGCTTCACAATAAACTAATGTAAATAGATGACCACAGAAAATTTGTTTCAAGTGATCTCTTTGCTGATGGCCTCAATAAACCTTTCCAAATCCTCATAACTTTAGAGAATAGAAAATCTTTTACCCTAATGATGCTTATTCCAGATGAACACATTTGTACATGACAACACATTTTGGGAAAGCAAGCCTCAGCCTATAGTTTAATCCCTTAGCCTCCCTGGGCTTCAAACTTCATTCACTACAAGACAACTGGAGGAAAGAACAGTCAACATGTTAAGGGGAAAACATCCCACTCCCCAGCAAGTGAAGGTCTGGTAGAGGTTAAGAGATAATCCATTTCGGATCCCCCATAGCCATTAGAGAAGGTCAGTAAACCAGTATCAAGGGTTCAGCTATGCACCAAGTTTGACTCACTGAGGCTTTATTCTTTGTTTCTTTTAAAAAGGAGAAAATCAGACTGGTCAGGATGACTGCAGTATCCATACCTACTTTAGGTTTCATGGAAAAAAAAAGTACAAATCGACATATTTTAGAACAAAGGTGGCTAAGTAGACTATGCTTTCCTAGTGGTTTTCATCTAGAGCTAGAAATGCAGAAGTAGGAAAGAATGTCCAGTTTATTACTGTAAAGGTAAGATACTGGCAGTTCTTTTTTGGTTAATTTATAACTTCATACACCCAGATTGTAAAATCCTGAGTGTGAAATACTTTGCTCTCCCACCTTTCTATAGAACTAAATGTTTGAGCATTAAACCCTTTCAAAATTTTCAAATCAAAGTGCTTTAAATGAGAGATGAATTAGACCATCTGGCTTTGGGAATTTAAATGACTTCCCACTCACATTTGGTATTTAACTATAATTAGACCAATACATGTGAAACTTTTCACTAGACCAACAAAAATACCATTACCCCATTTGTCCTGCATCTCTGCCCTCGCACGTCACTGTGCCATTCAGAAAGTACAGCTCTGCCATTTCATTGCTGTTCATAGCATATTTTCACAAGAAGAAGCTGAAAGTCTGGAAATAAAAACATTCTCTACACCTTCTATTGGTTCCAAAGGGGAGCAGGATCAAGTTTCCCATGCAACCCTGTAGCAGAGCAACAAGGGGTATAAAAAGACCATCAAGTCCTCTTGAGTGTGGGCAGCTGAGAATAACTGTAGTGTTGATCTATAGCTGAAAGGACACATGATGCCCATGGACTCCAGCAGTGGTATGTGAAGACAAATGTGGGTCACACACTTTACTGTCCAGTTTTCATTTGATTTTACAGTACAGCCACCTTGTCACAGAGGAAATAATTATAAATCTTCCTGTAATAGATATTTATGGTTTCTCTGTGTATATATTCTAGCCACTGCATAGACTCACTTGCCAGCAACTTCATTACAGTGCATTTCCAAATTAACAGAGAAAAGAGTGATTTTTTAAAAGCTCTTTTTAGGCCACTTTCTCTATTTTCTACAGCTATTCAGGTGTAAAAATCCAAGAACTTGCTAATTATTATGTGTTTAGGGGATTTGCTAGACTTTTTTTTTTACATTTTACAGGCAAATTTGCTTCTGCGAAGTCTTCAGTGATAAAATGCTCCTGTGTGCGTTGTCACTAATTAGTAATTTTTGTGACTGCAAAGCAAATGAAAGTTCCTGAGACTGATTAAGGGCTTATTTTCAGGATGATAAAAGAATTAAGAAATTTGCTCTCCTACCAGTCCAATGGCAATTCATCAAGCTACCATGGGAAGACTGATGTTCAAGAATAGCATTAAAAAAATCCTATGTTGATCTGACCTTAGAGCAAACATGACCTGCAGCACTTGCCTTACAAGGAACTTTATTGTGTATATGCTGCAATATTTAGGTAAAAAGGTAAGACTAACGTTTACTCGGGACAGATTCTTCAGTTCTTTCTCAGACATAAATAGCATTTACCAGTTGACAAGAAATTACTTGCAAATTGTGTAAAGGTTTCTGCTTTTTTGTTCTGAATCACACAGCAGTTTGCTTGCATTTTAAAACTAAAAATCCTAAATGGCATGAGCTGTACAGAAATGGTTCTACTTCTGGGGGACAAATTTCTTCAGGGTATATTTATACCAACTTTTGGCCTATCAATGCTATCAAACTTATTTCTGGAACTCTCGCCTGCCCCCCTATATCCCCTGTCACCACCAAAAAAAAAGGAAGAAAAAAGAAAAAAATAATCCCCTAAACACAATGAAAACAATGAAACTTCTACCCATGTCTCCCCATCCAGGTTTTATGTATCTATCACTCAGTAGCACAATCACTATATTCTCATAGCATTTAAAACATCTGTCTTCTCTTTTAATAACATTGTGTTATTAAATCAAACTTTAATCCAAATGAACTGGTTAGTAGGCTATTTCACCAATTTTAATTCTTTCTGAGACAACACCCTTCTTTTTAAAAGTATAATCACATTGAATTACCATTCATAGCTCAGCCTTCAAAAATTTGCATCTCTCTAGCTGTTGGCATTTCCTAACTGGGAAGAATCTTTTTGTTGTTTCCTAATAGGCATTATTCTCTGGAATTCACCAAGGTCAGGACAGAAGTTCACATCACATAGCAGTATGTGTCTGTTTCCTTCCTGTTTGTAAAGGACAATTTATGATCACTCTTTTCTAAGGAAAAGAAGCAAAAAATTATCTTCTGTCAGCAGACATATGCATGCAATATTCTGTTTGTTCTGTCATCTTGTATTCATCCAAAAGTAGTCACTACTACAGCTTTTCTGGAATCACCTCTTCATAGAATAAAGTTTCATACTTTTCCCACAAAAATGAAGATGATAAATTTTGGTGTTCCAGAGACATTAGAATCAATATACCTAAATCTGCAGAGTGCAGGAAGACACTTACCAACACTTTTGTGGAATGATACCTCAGAAACTTTTCTGTATCTACATGACAAATCAGTGTACTACAGACTAGCAATTGAGAAAGAGCAAATCCTGAGAACAAGCAAGTGTAAAACATCATTGTCACCTTTGGTCACTCCACTCCAAGCAAGCAAATGGGAAAAGGAAAGGGGCATGCTAAGGGAAAGAAAAAAAAAAAAGGAAAAGTAACAACTATTTCATAGGATCCTGTATCTGAAGAAACAAATTTCTAAAAATGCAAGCAAAAAAAGCAAATCTGAAGTAGTAAGCGGTACAAATCTTTCTTCTCTTCCATGCATTGACACTCGCATTCAGTTTTATAATGACTCCCCAAAGAAAACTCAGAGCCCAAGAAGGCTAAATAAAAATTAACTGCAATTCTAGAGACAGACCTGTCTCATTTCTCTGCAAGGTCCCTGTGAAGACATACACAGGATTTGACCCCAGTTTAACTTGGCCTTGTCCCTACATACACATTGTACTCATCGAAGAAATGCACTTAATGGGAAACAAGCAAGGGCCAAATGAGAAATTTTTGACATTTGACTCTAAGAAGTAAAAAGTTTGACAGCTATGGGAAACCTTTAGGTGTCAAAATTATAAAAAGTTTCCAGATGAGATTTGCAGTGTTTCCTAGCATTAGCAAGGCTAACAATAAATTCAAGTTAGTTCTAACCTTGCCCACACAATCACTATGGCCTTCTACTACTTGTATTATAGGATCTGGTGTCAATTGCAGTTACCTACATACTTTTTAAAAAATGAAATTAAAGTAATTAGGAGATACAAATTTTTGTATGTATATCTTTTTGCCTTCTAGGGAAAAAAGGAAGGAAAGGGAAAGGAAAGAGGAAAGGAAAGGAAAGGAAAGGAAAGGAAAGGAAAGGAAAGGAAAGGAAAGGAAAGGAAAGGAAAGGAAAGGAAAGAGGAAAAAGGAAGGGAAATTTCCCACTTTCCCATTTCTGAACGTAGGGCTCCCTGTCAAATCTGACTTCAGCCATTCTCAACATGAGGAGCTGCTCTCCTTTTGGGTTTAGAATTCTAATTTCCTCAAAGAAAATCTAGACCTCAGCCTTCTGCAGTTTGTTCTTGGCTGGGCCTGTGGGGCTGGTCTCCAGTTCATATTGACCTGTGCATGGCAATATTTTCATTTTTTGTAACACGTAATAAAAATTCCTCAGGTTTTTAAGAAGAAAGCAAAGAGAAGCTGCCAATCAAGAGATCTGTCATGACTAGCAATCCACAGAAGAGACTTGCCTGGAGTGACTGTGAGTATTTCAGGACTGTTCTTGCATAGAGGCCATGCTTTCCTGTGGCGTGCGTGCTGCTGGCCACATGCAAGCCATTCTGCAGCTGTGCCACCCTCACCTGCGCTGGGTACGGGCTGCTCTGCTGGCCTCTCTGTCCTCTCAGAGGAGGAAACTGGGAATGACTGTTTAAGGGACTATAAACAGAGCCTGACGATATACAAAGCTCAGGCAGCTGCAAACCTTCACCTGTCTCCAGTTGACATCTGTCCCTGCTGCTTCTGCACTGAGCAGGGAGGAGGAGGAGGAGGAGGGCTGGTAAAATGCCAACCTCTGCGGGTGTGCCAGCCCAGCACCCTGCTGTAGGACTGATGACTGTGAGAGAGCTGGTGCCAGGCTGCACCACAGAGAAGCCTGCTGTGGATGAAAGATGATTTCTGAAGATACAGTCTCATTTCCTATATGCATTATTAACAGAGGAACAGTCTGTAACCAGATCAGCTGTTGTAATAGTTGATCTTAGCAGAGACTTCTGATCCTATTCCATGCTAGACTGAGGGTTATTTCATTAAAGACATGATGTCATTATGTCATTAAAGACAGAAGTACCTTTCTCTGTATTTTGGACCAGTTTGATCTATGTGGTACATTTACAGCCAGCTTACAGCATATGGGCAGTGGGGAACCAGGATGCTCCAGATAATGCTGATGTTGGGGAAAATGGACAGAAATTTCCAGTTCAACTAAGATACAGTAGGGGTATTTTTAGAATCAGAGAATGGTGGGGGTTGGAAGGGACCTCTGGAAATCATTGAGTCCAACCCCCCTGCCAGAGCAGGGTCACCCAGGGCAGTCCACACAGCAGCAGATCCAGGGGGGGCTGGAAAGTCTCCAGAGCAGGAGACTCCACCAGCTCTCTGGGCAGCCTGGGCCAGGCTCTGT
>JANIJG010001835.1:41684-75893 GCA_024611175.1 Megaceryle torquata | reverse complement strand
AAAAGAAAAAAAAGGAAAGGAAAGGAAAGGAAAGGAAAGGAAAGGAAAGGAAAGGAAAGGAAAGGAAAGGAAAGGAATAACATCTCTTAAAATTGCTTTAGTTAAAAAGGCATTAATTAATTTTTCCTAGTAATAAAGTTAAATAAATGAGTTTCAAAGAAACTTTTTACCATTTAACCAAGACTGACATAAAAATCCAGGTTCTAACAAGAGTGGGATTTTAAACGATTTATCATGAAAAAATATTACATATATTACATAATATTACTGCTATAAAGGTCTTTTTCTTCACAAGCATGTTAGAGTAAATTATCATTGGCTCCATTATGCCAGTCTGGTGCTATTAAAAGCTTGGTGAAAGGAAAGCTTACTATTTTTACATCATTTTTTTTAAATACTACTAGATGAGATCCTTAAGTAAGATATTACACAGATTGCCAAGTTGAGACAACAGGTCATGCAAATTTTTTTTCCCTGATGATCCAGATGTGGCTTTCCCAGTCCTGATATTCAGGCAATAAAAAGAAAGGGCAAAAAGCTCTCTAGGATCTCTTGCCTAACTCTAAGTTTCCCTTTCAAGAATTTACAATGAATGTCAACAATTACAAGACATATGCCCTAATTATTTTGACTTTTTATGAAGCATTTCACAAATTTCAACTAGACCATCCTTTTTCTAAGAAACAAGACAGAGGAACAAGCATGAGAGCAAGCAAAAGGTGGTGGTAGAGGAAAAATAGTACAGGGAGAAGTACCTGTGAAAACATTTACTTTCTGAGTCAGTTGCTAGTTTCAAATGAGTATGAAGTTGGCCACCTACTTCTGCTCAAATCATATATGAACAGTCTTCCCCTGAAAGAGATCTGTTGAGCATATGAAATACTGAGACCAAGAGCAGGTCTGAACATAATTACATCAGCTGCATAGGAGCATGGGGAAGGATAACAGAGAGATGAGATGTGCCAGGCCATAGAGGTTTCTGAAACCCTGTGCTGCTCAGAAAAGTGACATTCACTCTTGTGTCAAAGGAGGTGGGGGCTGCAGGGCAAGGTTCCTGTCTGCACATAGAAAGAAAATGACCTATCTCTGTACAGCAGCAAATAATAGAAACTTTACGCAATTTTATTCCTGCTGTTGAAGGCCTATTAAGGCCTTTCTGCCACTGTTATGCACTGGTATTTAAGAAGCAGTGCAATGGGAGAGAATTTAAGATAAATTGACCTCTAGTTAACAGTAAAAGACATGCATTACAGATTTGAAAGGGGGGAAAAAAGAGTTCCTTTCACGCACTTTCTCATAATAATTGAAATCTAAATATGGCCAGAGAACAGTTAAGAGGGCAGCTAGTGTTTATGGTATAAGTCAGATCTAGGAATCATAGGAGTGAACTGTAAATTAGGGGATTTACTCATTACTTGCTTGGCCTTGTGATGTACCTTGTGCAAGCTCTGACATTTCTTTTATCTTTACAAAACTGATATAGAAAATTTACTTAGATGGCAATGTTTCTTCAGCCAGAATTGACTCATCTAATGGAAGTTATTATTCAAAGAAATAAAAGAGTAGTGCAATTTTTACTAGATAAAAATCAAGCTATCTTAATGGACAAGATACACAACTTCCACTAGTATTATTCCACTTCTACATCAGAATCTAAGTAGATTACCATTTATATAAACCACAGCTCTGGACAATTCCCTGCACTGAGTCAGGCAAGCATTTGTAATGGTTGTACTAGATAACATCTGTGCCAACACCTGCTATTAAGTACTTCTGAGGAACTCTTTAATGTGCCAGCAACATGTCCTCAGCTTCTAGGTTGGTCAATGGTGCAATTCCTACAGGTGTTTTGTGCCACGATTCCACTATGTGAGCTGAATCAATCTCAGCACTTGCATGTAATTTCTGATGTGAATGATAAAGTTACATAGCTTAATAAAAACATGTGGGGAAATTATGAGCGGAAGAGCAGCATGAGCAATGAACTTAGAATACTTACACTTTTCTATTCAGTGATAGGATCGGTCAGCTACTCAAATACATAGATGCTGCCCTAACACTGTCTCATTCTAATGTTTCTTTTCTCCTGACTTTGTTTGAGCTTACTTTATTTACAGCGTTACTACATTTTTTTTCCTTTTCTTTTAATTTTTTTTTTCCTTTCCCTTAACTATTAAAATTGTCTTCCCATGAGCAAAAGTTATATTCAGGTACACTTTCAAGGTGTAAATTAAAACATTGGTGGGTATTCTTTTTTCTTTACAAAATTATTGAATAGTCTTATTTAAACCATGATTTTACGCTACTGTGCCTTCAAAGGAATCTCCTTTCTACATTCTTACTGCTGAAGAAAGCAGCCCTCCCCAACATTTGATTTCCTCCTTTCATTGGAAAGTAACCTACGCTTCTGAGCATATGGGAAAATTGAAGGAAGCAAGTTCATTTACATGTGAAGAAACAGCCTGGTATCATCAATTTGTGCTGTTATGGTGTGAAGTCATATTGTGTATCGTCTCACTTGAGTTACACTAACATATAAACCAGTGACATTAACTTTGCACAAATCTTTTTATCACACTGAGCAAACATGAAGACTTCCCAACACAAAAGAAATACATAAACTTCCATATAGATACAACTATACTTTCCAGGTACCTGCCGTAAGAATTCTTAAGACAGTTTTTAACCATTTCAAACTCAATTTAAACCTATATGCCTCGTATTAACCAAGCAAGTTTTTATAGCAAATTTTTACTTTGGGGGATTTGGCTTGCGTTTATACTTTAAAATCAACTCTAGATTTTGTTTTCTTCAAGAACAAATGTTTACACAAGAAAACATAACTTCACAGAACTCGTATTTCAGTTCCTTCACACTAATGAGGACAATAGAATATACAGAAGTCTAGTAATATGTACAAACCCACAAAAGTTTTGCAGAATTCTCAAAACCCGTTAATTTTAGATTACAGTAGGTATTCAAATAACTGCAGTATTCTTGAGAAATAAGGAAAAAGAAACACAGCATTATAGCTGCAAAATTGAACTCTTCCTATAGATTGCTATTTCTGGGGTATTTCTGAAAGAAGAGAAAACCTCAGCAATCTTTGCTAGCTTTCAATAAAATAAACCAAGAATTTTGTTAGTCACTGCTCTGTTCTAACACCCCAAATTTGGTAAAACTTGATGAGGCCCTCAGACACATATCAGAAGCATTACAGTAGAAGAGATCCAATCTCTTCTTCACAGGAACTCAAGTCCAGTGGACAACTTAATCTCACCAAAACGTGTTGGTAAGTAAGCCTGTGAGGTAAATAAACTATGTAAATGGAAAGGAATTTGAGTTTTCCTAAAAAGAGGTAACTGATGTTAATAGCAAGACCTATAGAGCACACCCTCAGTGCCTTCTGCTGGGTATAAAACTGCATGTGCTTGATGAGCAGTATAACAACCTGAGTTGGAGGGATGTGCATATGTGTATACACATATATATATATTTTAATTCGGCAGATGGCAGAATGTTAAAAAATCACATTTTTCTATGGGCTCATGTTGAAAGCTGGTAAAGAGATGTAAAATGCTTCCTGTTACTACCAACATAATAGCATGGAGATTCTTTTTACAAATAGGCACAGAGATTTCAGCTGTAAAAACTCTCCTTCAAGAGGACAGACAGATACTGTGCTGCAGTCTCCTTTCCAGGATTTGGCTCAATTAGGATCTGAAACACAACAGAAAATTCAAGCAGAGCATCATCTTTTAGGCTAGACAACTCTGTTTCCCATTCTTACTCTGGTTCCTTAACTTCCAATAATTTTTACTGCTATTTCACTGGATAAATTAACAAGATAACAAACTGCACCCATTCTATACAATGCGTACAAAGACAGCTCAACACAAAGGGTTCAGCATGCCCAGTATGGTACTTGCCTTCAGGAGTGGGATGGTTTTTTTTCAAAAACTTCCAATATTTTCATTGTAGTTACTGGTTAGTAACTGTTAAGTTGGAGATTCTCCCAATCCATTATATTGTTCATGTTTCTTCAAACAGAAATTTGGTGACTACTTTGTGTCCACTGAACTAGCCGAAATAAAACTGTGATTTGCTACTAATATATTTGGATTAGTGAAAAAAAAAAACAAGTAAAAAGGATTACTTAATTTCAAATAAATTTGTGCTTTAACAGCTCTATTTAAATTCAATTTTAAAAAGCTTTTAGTAATTAGAAATATATACACAATTCTAATGAAGAAACTCTGTAAATACAGATGTTTTTAAATTTCTTATGAAGCATAAAATTAATCCAGTTTCTGATAAACTATTATTACACCCGAGCACTGGATTCTTTAATAATAATAAAAGTAACCCAGTTCTTGTCCATGTGCAGAAAACAAGTAAGAATCTTCCTACTATCATTATAGTCCATCTTCCTCAGTCTTGTACAGTAATCCAATTTTTGTACAATGACACTAACTCATTTGCTTTTAAACAAAGCATCTCTCTGAGGCTTGATCTGAAATAGTCCCTTCAAAGACTATATAACAATTTGATTCAACTTAGTATTCCTTAGTTTCCAATGAATCTGAGAATTCTAATTCCACACATTCTCAGAAGAGCACAGGAATTAATCACTGTGTCTGAAAAATCTCAAAATTTATACATGTATCTCTGTTTATTTATAAGTACATATATATGTGCACAGTTATGAGATCAAGACAAACCAACAGCAAATGACAGTGACACTATAAAAATAAGGAAGTTTTAATATCAAGGGTTTCCTACTCCTTTCTGCCTTGTTGCACCCATGAGGATGTACGTCCTTGCAAATTTTTGGGTTTGATAAGAAGAAGGAAAAACCTTCTCAGTGCTTTAGTTATGTAGTGATTTTATATTATCAACCTTTGCCTTTATTTGTTCTACCTGCTCCTGATTTCATGCATTTCTTTAATGCTGTGAAATAGTTTCCAGTTCATTCGATATGGTGAAAGCAAATCAACACCATAATATTAATCCAGAGACAAATTTATCTTTTATTTTTAAAAAGTAAGGATGTTTTCAAAGGAAGTCTCATACTAGAAATCTTTGTCTTTTCCTCATGAATGAGAAACAGTTCAGGTGTTGCTGCTGTTTTAGTTTTGGACCACTAAAATTCTCCCAAATGACCATGAATCTCCATTGCTACAGTTCTATAATAAATGAACGTATTTTGACTTACTTTTGACTTTATGATAGGTAGCTTTGATACTTAGGGACTAAAACCCATGCACATTCTCCCCTCTTCCAGTTTAGTGGGGAATTTTCAGGGAAGAAAGAAAATAAACTTCTTCTTTACTCTTCTTCATGACAGGTCATTTTAGAATGGTCTTCTATTCCTCAGTTCCTTACTGGATGAAGGGGGGAACATAGTAACAAAAGATGAGGAAAAGACTGAGGTACTCAACGCCACCTTTGCCTCAGTCTTTAACAAAAAAGACTGACTATCCTCAGGTAAACTGAGGTCCCGAGTTGGTAGGCTGGGGGTAGAATATCCCTCCTGTAATTCAGGAGGAAAAAGTGACATGCTATGCCACTTAGATCCTACCAAGTCTATGGGTCTGGATGGGATTCATTCTAGGGCGCTTAGGGAGCTGGCTAGGCTGCTCTTCATATATAACCAGTCCTGGCTAACTGGTGAGGTCCCTGATGACTGGAATGGAGTTGGCCAATGTGACGCCCATCCACAAGAAGGTCCAGAAGGAGGATGCAGAAAACTATAGGCCTGTCAGCTTGACCTCAGTGGCTGGCAAGGTTATGGAGTAGATCATCCTGAGTGCCATCAATTGACACATACAAGACTACCAGGGAGTCAGGCCCATTCAGTGTGGGTTTAGGAAAGGAAGCTCCTGCCTAACAAATTTGATTTCATTCTATGACCGGGTTACCCATCTGGTAGGCGAGGGGAAGGCTGTTGATGTGGTCTACCTAGACTTCAGAAAAGCCTTTGACAAAGTCTCCCAACAGCATTCTCCTGGAAAAGCTGACAACCCATGGCTTGGACAGGTGCACCTGCCCAAGTTAAACCTGTCGCTGGGTTAAAAACTGGCTGGACAACCAGGCACAGAGAGTGGTGGTGAATGGTACCACATGCAGTTGGTATCTGGTGACCAATGCTGTCCCCCAGGGATCAGTACTGGGCCCAGTTCTATCCAAGATCTTTACTGATGACCTGGATGAGGGGATTGAGTCTACCATTAGTATATTTGCAGATGACACTAAGTTGGGGGTGAGTGTCGATCTGCTGGAGGGTCAGGAAATGCTGCAGAGGGACCTGGACTGGCTGAGACAATGGACTGAGATCTATAACATGAGGTTTAACAAGACAAAGTGCAGGGTTCTACTCTTTGCTCACAATAACCCCCTTGAAGCGCTACAGCCCGGGGGAATGAGTGGGTGGAGAGCGGTGTGGCAGAGAGGGACCTGGGAGTACTGCTTGATTACCAGCTGAACATGAGTCAGCAGTGTGCCCAGGTGTCATGGAAGGCCAGTGGCATCTTGGCTCGTATCAGGAATAGTGTGGCCAGCAGATCAAGGGATGCAATTCTCCCCCTGTACTCAGCACTGGTGAGGCCTTGCCTTGAGTACTGGGTGCAGTTCTGGGCCCCTCACTTCAAGAATATTGAGGTGCTGGAGTGGGTCCAGAGGAGAGCAACGAGGCTGGTGAAGGGACTGGAGAAAAAGTCTTATGAGGAGAGGCTGAGGGAGCTTGGGTTCAGCTTGGAGGAGACTCAGGGGGGACCTCATCACTCTCTACAACTACCTGAAGGGAAGTTGTAGTCAGGTGGGGGTCAGGCTCTTCTCCCAGGCAACTAATGACAGGGCGAGAGAGCATGGTCCGAAGCTGTGTCAGAGAGGTTTCGGATGGATATTAGGAAGCATTTTCTCATGGAAAGGGTGATAGAACACTGGAATGGACTGTCCAGGGAGGTGGTGGAGTCGCCCTACCTGGAGGTATTTAAGGAAAGACTGGATGTGGTGCTTAGTGACATAGTCTAGCTGATGTCATGGTGTTGGGTCATAGGCTGGACTTTATGATCTTGGAGGTCTATTCTAGCCTCAGAAATTTTGTGATTCCTACTGTAATGCTATTAGGCTTTTATGAATTCACATTATGAATTTTCTTTCCATACTTTAATTCTCCTAATATCCCAAGTTTTAACGAAATCCATTTTTAGTTTGTCATCTCCACAGCATCAGTGGTGACAGTGATGTAATTGCCATGGCGGGGGGAGTGTTGGATTCAATATTGTTTTTTTATATATTTGCATATATTCCATTATTATTATTTTCATTAAAGATGTATTAGTTTCCTTTTCTAATCACCAAGTCTCTCTCCCTTACTCCCTTTCTCTTACCCTTTTGGGAGGGAGGAAGGGGGGTTAACAGACTGCATCTGTTATAGGTCTAAGGGGCTGCCCTGACCCTAAATTCTGATGTCATCTAATGACCATTTGTCACATCAGAAACCCTCCCCCCCAAAACAGGTCTTGCTACATCAGCCAATAATGACAACATTTTTTCTTTAACTTCTTTATTTAAAATCAATTTATATATCAGTTAAGTTCAGCCATAAGAAACTGATAAAATTCCACTACATTGGAATGGTAAACTCTTAACTACTTTTATTTAAGAAAATAATACAACTATGCCCCACAAATTATGACAGAGTTTGAAGAGAAATATGTCTCTCTCTTTACTATGTAATGAAGACAATGCCATGGAAGTACATAACAAAGCTATAGAAAATTCAGGAAAAAAATACAGAAAAATAAAAGCTCCCTATGTGTTTTGCATTAGTCGAAACCTCTGTACTGGAAATAAAATATTAATTAATGGCTTTATACAAATAAATACATATTTTAATAGGTGAAATAATATCTGAAACATTAGTTCTTCCTGTTTCAAAATTGAAAACTATGCAAAAAGGCAAAATGATGGGCTATACTGGCCAAGGGTTGGTTACAAGAGTCTTTATTTTGCGAACTATACAGAAACAGTAAAAAAGAAAATGCATTATACTTTTCAATATTACATAGGATAAACATTAAATTTAGTATTTAATGTGTAGCAATTAATTCAAATAAGAAACTGATTTTCCTTTTATTTAACAATGGGAAACCAGTGATCCAATTTTGAAATTATACAACCTGTAGTAGGTATTACATTATACAGGTCATGTCAATTTTATTGTGGGTAGAAAGCAATAGGTATGATATGAACAAAGATGGTGGAGTCCTAAAATGTCTACACAATTAATTAACATGCTAACATAAATACAGTGATTAAAGTAATTTTCTCTACAGTCAAATCTTAAGTGCTACTCTACACAATAATTATAATCTAGTCCACATGGTAATTACATAACAATAGGAAAAAAAATTAAAATAACCCATTTTCTTCATTCCAGCAGCAGTACCTATACTGGTATTAATTTGGTAATTGGGTGTGCTTAGCTATTGCCTATCATCCTATACTGGTATGCATGCTAAAACCTCTCTATTTCTATTTTGCAAGGCACCTTTACAATACGTTCTCTAAGTTTCTGCACTAGGAACAGAAAACAACATGAATTAAGATAAAGATGCAAAACTATTTCCTGATTTAAGAAAATAAAAAGTATAATTATACATTTATTAAAAACTACCTTGGGGCAAGTGCCAATACTCTGAAATACAGTCATGTATAAAGGTAATATAATTTTAAGCAAATTTCTTTCTCCATGTAAAATATTTTACGCTAATCTGATAGAGATACACAGAGAAACAACAAAGGGTGAAGCAATGTTTGAGGAAATAATGATAAAGCTTATATGACCTTGACATGAAAATAAAAAATGAAGAAAGGACAAGAAAACTTTAGAATTACAGAATTGGTGCTTGTCCATGCTACTGCTTTTGAGAAACCTTTCAATAACCTCACAATCTCCTAAGAAAAAACATAACCACAAATGCAAACACAAAGGAGGACTTTGCTTTATTTTGCTCACCTAATAATTTTTCTCCATACCTTTGGTCAATTAAAGGCTGTAGGATGCTCCTCATGCACCAAGGGGTATTTTCTGTAATACATTTTATATTTATTAAACGGACAATTTGCAAAGCCCGCAGGGCCTGAAATACTGACAGAACTAAAGTTAAGTTACAGTATGTGTTCTGAAGAGGACATGCACTGTTGCAAGTAAGGGCAAGTATCTTTTCACTGGACTTTCAAAGAGACTGTCTTTATAGTGAGTTTTGTATTTTCAGTAGCACATGACCTTTCTTTCTTCAGGCTAGACTTCCAATGTGTTTTCTTCAGCACAAAGGCATTTAAGAACTCAAAAGCACATAATATAATTATTATTTAAACAAAAAAAGTCTATGACTCCAGCTGCAATGTTTGAAATAATCATACAAAATATACATGTTTGTTAGAATCCTTTTGATCCTGGAGAGCAAAGGGATTTTGTGAAATGTCATCTTGTGAATTTCAGAAAGGTACGATTTGTGGACCTCCTAAGATCATCAGATGTATCCATCATGAACATCATCATCATCAACATCATCATCTCCTTCATCTTCATCATCATCTTCAATTTCATCTTCATCATTCATTATTTCATCTTCGTCATCTTCATCATCTGTCCATTCATGGAAATCGCCAGAGGCAAAATCACCCGAAGTCTCTAAATCGATAGCTAAAAATGTGATAGTTACAGAAAAGACACGTAAGATACACTACATATTTATAGTATAATAAATATAAGCATACAAAAGGCACACCAGAATATTTAGTTTCAGGACATCTACTTATTTTAAACTGCACAGTGTGACATAAAAGATAAATAACACAAACATTCTTTTGTCTTAAAAGAAAATCCCTTTAATAGGGACAAATTTCTCAATGATAACAAAAGATGACAAACTTTATGTATTTGTAGAAGTATAATGAATTCCAGGAGCAACTGAGAGAGATTAAGTCCAATTTACAGATGACAATAAGGACTACTGATAATAGACACTGTCTACTGTAAGCTTTTACAGATTATCTTGAACTATCTAGAACTCTATCTAGAAAGGATGGACAACAAGTCTGAGCTTGTATGTCAAATATTGTGTTAAATTTACCCTTTGTTTCAGGCTATGTTCTTTTGTTGGGGAAAAAAAAAAGTAGAAAGGAGCAATGTAAGTTTGTTTTAGTTTTTTTTTTTTTAATTTTTTTTTTTAAGGAAAATATTTTATTGCCACTTTTTATATCTGGGACATCAAGTAAAGGTGGCATGGGAATTCTTGGAATAATTTGTACAGTTCTGCAGGGAAGGAAAAATAAGGCAATATTTAGGAACTTCTGGCACTTTCTTCAGACATAAACTGAAAAAAATGTCAAATTAAATTCACTAGTATGCTGATTACTCAAAGGGATTTGATCACACATTTTGGGGCTTGCCTAACGCTACTCTATATAATTAATTTTCCCCTGGTTCATATACACTATGTTAAGCACATATATGAGGTCTGTAGGTGACACAGTGATAGGAGCTGTCAAAGTAACAAAGTAGTAACAAAATAATTTTGCTATTTTTGCTTTCAAAATCCATGTAATTGTGTCCCAGATCTGTTCTTACTGAAGAAATTTAACGCTGTTGGTAGTGAAAGGGAATAGCTCCTCAAAACCAAAAGGCTCCTCAAAACAAAAAGAACAAAGGGTTCTTAACTTACCACATTCCGCCACACCATTTGTTCTGGATCCTGTCACCTCATTACCGTATCTATCAACACACCAGCACTGCCCTATGCTTCCATGGCACTGACTTGGTTTGTAATAACCATCTTCATCACATAGGGGGATGTACTGCCCTGTGATATATAAACATTGAATAAGAACATTAAAAAGTGTCTCTTGGCAAATGTAATGGGTATAGGAGAAAGTAACTACCTTTTACTGTTTCCTCTACACTGCCCATTACACTATTACTAAATTCAGCTTATCAGAAAGTGACTGAATATAGAAAATGTGGGAGGGAAAATAACATCTGGCAGTCTTGAACTGATTTCAAGAAAGAAAGTGACCAATCATCCTTTAAATTTTTAATTGATCTTGTGATATGTATTCCTTACTCCCTGAATGTCTCAGTCAAAATCTTTGCTGCATTCTATGGAAAAGGCTCAAATGTAGCACCCATCCCCGAATGGGATGTTCAATAATTTGTGGAGTACAAACAAGGTTGAATAGTAAGGGCCAGACTTCCTGAACTAACAAACTATCTGCTACAAGTCTTAGGAGCTATTTTTATTCAATATATACTTCACAATTCTTATAGTTACCTACTAATATTTAATTACCACAGAAGACAAATGCAGTGTAACACACTGATTTTATTAATGATGAATTAAAAAAAAAAAAAGTTAAATTTGCATTTATATGTAAAATACCTAGGAAAGGGGAGGTTCAGGCTGAACATTAGGATGAATTTCTTTACTGAAAGGGTTGTCAGGCAGTGGAACAGCCTGCCTAGGGAGGTGGTAGAGTCACCATTTTTGGAGGTGTTTAAGACCTGGGTAGATGCTGTGCTTAGGGACACGGTTTAGTTGTTTTGATAGGGATAGGAATAAAGTTGGACTTGATATTGGACTTGATGATCTTGAAGGTCTCTTCCAGCTGAAATGATTCTATGATTTTATGAAAATTAGACTCTAAGCCAAAAGGGTTCCCCACCAAGAGTACAATGACACAACTGGGGACTTACTTTGTGAGGTAGTGACTTGCCCTAGGCGGAATAATCCACTGTTTTTCATAGGGAACAGAGACTCTTTGAAAGAAACATAAAATGGGGACAAACCACAGTGCACAAAACATTCACATGAATGCATTTTGAAGTGCATACTTGTGAGAAACCTACCTTAGCAGAAATAAGAGTTTTGACTACTTTGAGCAAAGCCTTTTTTTGCAGTTTTTAAACGGTGGTTAACTGTACAATGATGATTTTACATTTTGGTAATATTGATACGGTATAAACTGATTCACAACAAAGATTTCAACTACCTAAATAATACTACAGGTAAAGGATCAGCAGAGATACTAATTTAGGGATGCCTTATACTGTCCTCTCTATAACTGTAAAAAAGTATCTTCTATTAGGGTAATAAACCAGATATAATATCTTTTGGAAGGTAAGGTAATAAAACTAAGTTTAATAGCTTTCAAAAACTTCATAAATTTTGTTGCCAGAACTTACTGCAGTCTATCCTTGTTGGATTAATATTGATTTCATGTTGCTGTTTCACTAGGGTTATTTATGTAAGCAATAAAACCTTCAAAAGAATGATCTATGGCTCACCTAGGAGCTTCTTTCCTCCTTGCTGCTTCTGAATGTTGCTGAGTTCTGTCTGGCAAGGTGGGTCTAAAATGACATAAAAAATGTTGAACAGATTACACCTTATCTCAGAAAGAAAGCAGATGACTAAATCTACCCAGTTTGATCCATTTTAAGGTCATCCTACTGATATTAACATACATACACATCCTGCATTACTAGTCATTTTAGAAAATCTGAAACAAAAGAATTACTGCACCTTGCTACAGCTTCAGAATTACGAATTTGAGCATCACAGTGGATTTGTGCAGAAGGCCACTCAGGTGTAAATGAGCATATAGTCACTAGTCTGGAGGATCAAGGAATGCTAGATCAAAATAGTAACTATCACACCCTGGTTTATCAGTCTACAGAAATCATAGTGGGACTGTGAAGATTGCCTTGTATATTGTTTCAAATAGGATGGCTCTTTTATTTGTTTGCCTTTGGTCCCCATTAGAAGTCACTTCTATGATTCAATGATTCTAAAAGGTCATGTTCAAATGTTATTTCGGGTACTACACTAGGAAAATAAGAATTTTCTCCACTGATATCTACAAGATTGTGATTCTAACTGAGAAAACTTGAGACTGAATCCCATGGGTACAAAGCCCCATGGTTCAGCAAACGTAAGTTAAAAACAGTGGCCAAACTTTAGATGGCTCTAAGAGGCAGAATTGGTATTGAAATTCAGTTTTCTATTCTTCAGAGTTATAGGTTACTCCAGTTCTGAGTAATTTTCATTTTCTACTGCCTATAAAAACAAGTCACAGTATGCCCCATGAATGGGAAGGAGAGATGTGAATGTGTATATGTTACTGTCGAATAAGGGAAAGAATCAGATAGCGAAGTACGGATCTGTGAACACTGATATTATCTGCTAAATTAGATCATTAACACAAAGGCATTTCTCATTCTGAATCAGCAATAGTATTTATTACTGAGTTTAGTCACATGGTTTTTACTTATACTGTTCCCAGACAATATCCTGAGAATATCTCACTACAAGAAATATTAATACTTTTTTTTATTTGAGCGGACTGATTATTAAGAATATATCTTTGCCACACAGTTAACTCAAGGCTCCCTTCTGAACCACAGTGAAACTACTTTTATTTCCATTCAAACTGAAAAAGGACTTCTGAGCTAGTTTAAAGATGACTAAGGCTTGCCTAGCTTATTGATGAAGCACACAGAGAACTCAGTCACTGTGTAAGGCAATGATTAGGCAAAAAAAAAAAAAAAAAATCAAAATCACTTGAGCGGTGATAGTCCAATGCAGCCTTTCCTGAATTCCTCCCAAAGGAAAACAAGAGTGCTCATCCTTTTTGGCAGCTGAGAGCAGTGCAAGATGCACAAGGCAGTTCAGGAACAGGAAGAATACACTCTAATACATGGAAGTGCCTTTCTTGTGGAAATAAAACTCTGGTGGCAAATGTCTAGATGAACTGGGGATCAAAGATATTTTTCTGGTGAACACAGAGCCTCTTGGCTGGCATAGCCAAGGCTTATACCAGTAAGCCTTTGGTACTATTCATAAGCTCTTATCTAACAGAGTAAATAGAATCTGGAAGATAGTAATAACCCCTTACTGACAGCAGGCTGTTAATTTCTCGTCTTTGCAATTTAAATGCTATTTACATATCCCATACATTTAAAGAAGCTTATTAACATTTACAGTGGCCTTGCCTCTGGTGGGCCAGGTTTCACACAAAATCTATAAGGATTCTTTTTTAGAATGGAGGCTTTATAAGCAGGCTTTACTTTTAAAACACTGTTCACAGTGTTCTGGCTTAGTCCCAGAACAAATTTTCAAGACACGTTTTGCTAGATGAACAATTTTCTGTGTGTGCTCTTGAAAACCACTTGGTCTTGACATCATTGGGTGGGTAGTGGGTTTTAAGCATTTAGTGTTTTGAGTATTTTCTGAGGCTATATGAAGTTTTGCATTTCTTGTTTTAAGAAGTGTTTTGATAATGATCGTGCTTACTATTACACCAGAGATGTTCATTACCTTTCAAAACTACACTTTCTGTCTTTCCTGATATTTAAAGAGTCAAGCTCTTAATTGTACAACGTTCTGAGGATCGATTATTTCTTAACCCAAAGGTATTTCCAATTAATTGGTAATCTAAAAAATTATAGTCATTTATGCACATGGGCACCAGAAGGTAGAATGATCTAAGATTGTGGTGGACTGTGCAGTGTTATGTTAATGGTTGGACTTGATGATCTTAAAGGTCCTTTCCAACCTAAATCATTCTATTTTATCTTTCTAAGAAGATGGGGAATATGCAGAAGGAGAAGTCAAACAAGAAAAAAACATGCATTTTCTTCTATGGAAAAAATCCTAAATTATTAACACAGAGTTGCACACATGAGCACTAACATGTAGAAATGTAAAAATGATGGACTACGCCTAAAAGTCTTCATTTACAGCTATAAATCTTTGGCGGCATAATTACAAAAAGCAATACCACTATCCAAAAGTTAGCAAGGCAATATGAGAAAGTTACTTACCCAAAACTCTCCTCTTCTCAGAAGGTCTTCAAGATTCACACTTAAGCTTTGCTTCTCAGGATAAAAGCAGCAAAAACTCTTAACAATACTAAATCACTCTGGTGCTTAAAACTGTCAAAGAGAATGGCAGGCTAGAAGTTCAACCAATTCCTTTTGGTCCACAGCATATCTTTTTTCCTCTCCCCAAATTGTAATGCTTCCCTCTATTTTCCAATTAGTGTCTGAGTTTGGAAAAGCTTTCTTTTAGATTTCTGAATGTATTTAAATAAAAAAAAGTAGTGTCACTGGACAACTTGTGGGAGTTTTGAGCTAAGGAGAAAAAATTCCTTCATAAAATCATGGTGCCTTTCTTTCAAATAGAAATGAATCTGACATCAGTCTTTCTGATAATCTGAATACAAATAAGAGACCTAATCATCTTCATCCTTAATCTACTTCCACTGATGTCTTTCTGACAATATCATTGCATTTTTATGAGTGATTCATGAACCACTTAACAGCAGCCATGCTCAAAGTACTGATGTACACCAGAGTATCCCATGAGACATCAATATTCAGTTGTGTCAAGAGGTGCTGCAAGGCTAGTATGATTAAGCTTTGATTTACCAAAAAGAGACTCATGAACAGATCAGTGGGAGTAAAACTGGTAGATTAGACATGAAATGTCTATGATTTTTAACAAATGTGTCTCAGGGATCTCCTACCCACATAGCGAGTCTCCAGCTTTCAGATTCTCCCATCTCATTCAATAAAAAACAGTGATTTTTCATCTACCAAGTAGATAATATTTGGCAAAACCTCTAGTTTCTGCATATGGTCCACTACTAATTAGGCTGCCATGTTGTGCCTTGCTGTGCTTGAGGTTAAGCATTATAACTGTTCTTGGACAACCGAGGCTTGAACTTCAGGGACCTGGAGCATCCATACTGTATTTCAAGACATCTTTCTGGGAAAAGATTTCTTTAACACATAATTGAGATTATGTGTTAAAGCACATTACACCTTCCTTTAGAACTGCTATCTGAAAAAAATGATATAACAAATACGAATAATCGTAATTATTCTTCTCTAAAAGAGACTAGTTTTAATGCTATGGAGATGTCTTCCAGACATGACAGACAGAAGAAGCTGTAAGAAAAAGGCACCTAAAGAAGTGCTGGATGAATGGATCCATTCAGATGTCTGCAGTAAAGAAATACTTAGGTGCTAAGCATTAATATTCTCAGCAAAATTGGGTACTCTCCTACTTGGAAGCAGCGATGCAACAAAACCAATGCTGTAATAATGATAAAGTGCTGGCAGAAAGAAATTAAACCTATAAAAAGGACAACATTGGAAGTGCCTCAGCATTTAAAAAAGCACTAAAGTGTTAAGCTAGTGTCAAAAAACTAGGAAAATAAGTTCTGAAGATGGGCACTGAAGCACTTCCACGAATTGTAGTTGAAAGTTGAGGGCAATAGTGGCCAAGGCATGCAGGAAGACTTGCAAAGAGCACTGGCAAACTGCAGATTTTGAGTATTCCAGAAATGCATTAGTGTATTGCATGTATCTCAGAAATACTAAACTACACTTAAAGCAGAGTAAGACCAAGAAAAAAATGCAATCTGCACCACTGAGCCATATGTAAGTGTTTAAGCATTAGTCAAGGCAGGACAGCTACTATAGGAAGATCTTTTTCTGGGCAAGAAAGATCAGACTTGAGTATTCATAAGAAGCTGCTTAAACTGACTAGAAGCTGAGTAAGGTGTAGTAATGGATCTAGTGTACTGTAAAGCATCATGATAGACCTCAACCAGAAAGAATGAAGAGTTGAAGTACTTGTCTGACAGTCTTGAACTGTGAAGCTAAGATCAAAAGAACAAGAGGGCTTCTCAGATAATGGCTCAAGTAACTACTACATGTTTTTAAAAAGTTCAATGGAATTTCTACACCAGCATGATACATATTTTTGACTAAATTTTCTATCCACTCTAGTGAATTTTACGCAGTGCTGTAAAATTGTAGGTGTGCCCAGAAAGCATCTACTAAGCTCACTGAATACAGAGAGCTGTCTACATGGCTTTAAGCATTCTGTTAATGTCAACTTATTTTAGTAAGAAGTCACTGAATTTCTCTACTTAGCTAAAGTCCAGTTAAAGGTCTTATTTAAAATGTTCAATCAATTAAAACATGATGAAGCATGAACATATTACAAGATTTAGCACAACACTGTAAATTATGAATAGAGAATTCAGTGGGTCACGAATGCACTAGAGAGTTAGGTCTCAGTTGGGCAACAGCTAACAAGAAGATGTGACAAAAGAAGACTCTAAGATTTTTTTCCCCCTCCTTACACCTTCAAAAAAGGAGAACACAGATTTTCTTGACAGAGTTATTTTTGGGAGGCATGGAGTGCATGTCTAATGTGCAAGGATTGCCAAAACTCAGACTTCACCTCATTCACAATGTTGAGGATACATATTTTTTACTGTATCTTCAAACACGCTGTGCTATCAAAAGCTATCTAATCTGAATTTAAATCAGCACCATATCACAATACCATGGTCAGGACAGTGAGGAAACTGGTAAAAAGGTAAGAAAAGCTTGCCAATGTTGGATTCTGCAGTGAGGAAAGTCAGTGTCACTGAAAGCCAAGGTCCCAGATTTTTAGCCTTTGGGGTACAATTAACATAATTCAGTCCATGTTTAGATTAGACTTTATGATACCAACCTTGCATTCTAGCAATACACCAAGCAAATGTTTTAGACAAACAGTATTTATAGGCTACCGAATAAAAAAATACTGTGAATTTGGTTTCTTAATGCCCTGGATATGCAGTATACACATTATATGAAATTGGTTGAAGAGCCAATTTGTAGAACAACCTTGGACCATACTAAGCCACATGTTATGTCCTGTACTTTCTCTGACAATTGAAAAGAATTATGCTGCCCTCCAAAGAACTGGGTGTTTATATATTAAGATGAAATTATTGTGGGTTTGTTTTGTTTTATAGGGGTTTTGTTTGTATGGGTTTTTTGTTTGTTTGTTTTTTTTCTCCTTTCTATTTTTAAACACAATCAAACAAAACATTTTCTCTTTACTTTAAGAACTACTTCCGTGATGGGATATTTTTCATTTACTGATTTTGTTAGCATTACATACACGTTTATAAAAATAAAAGCCAAAATATTGTTTCTTTATAAAACAAACAAGGTGTTTTGAAAGATTAAATGTTAACTTTTTAACTACAAAGTTACCAAAGAAAAGACATGTGCTATTTAGTATGTATCTACAGAAGTACAGCTTTATTTTTGTTGAGATTTACAACTGGCAGATGTGTCATGATAATAATCTTTATTTCCACAGAAATCAAACAATAGATGCTGAGTGCTAATGGAAACTTATCACAAGAGTTTTCAGGGCACAAGTGAGATTTAAAAACTGCTAATAAAACTTTCCAAAAGGCTGAACTGACTTTGCAAGCTTTCCCCCAAATCAGTCTTACCTCCTCTACTGCAGTAGAAATTTGGACCCTGGTGACTATTTACCCTTTTGAAAATCTCCCTCATTTTACTAAGAAAAATGAAGGGGCAATTTGTCCAGTTTCAGCCATTATTTAATGAGCAAATTCTTTGAATCATTAGAACTAGTTTGATTATATAATTTATATGATGTCTTACCTAGATCTAAAATTGTTATATGGTCCTCAGGAAAATAATGTGTAAATGATGTGTTTATTTATTTAAGCAAATCAAATCAGGACATTAACAAGAGGTTCATCTAGGCAGTAAAAATCAATTTGGTTTAGATCAAAATGTCTGGAAATAACTTTAACCATAATGTTAATTCAGTTATTTTAATAGGCTCACAAAACAGTACATTAAGATGCCCTACTTCAGCAGTAAAAAAGTTTATTTTATAATGTAGTTGAAGTAGATTGGGAAAGAAATAACGTAATTCTGTTCTCTTTACTCTGCATACTTACTGGCATAAGAAACAATATTGCTGTAAAAGCACTAGCTGCTGTTTGGCACTTTATTTAGAATCTTTGAATTTCTAGCAAGCCTTTCCACCATTTAGCTTGGGTTGTTTTTTTTTTTTTTTTTTTTTCCCTACACTTCATTTTAGGTACACACAACTGGTGTCAAAAACAGGTACGTCAACACCTTGAACACAAACTCATGGTACAGCATTTAAGAGCTTGTAGTTGACTGTAATCTTGACATTATAAAAAAAGATAAAGCACTACAAAAAGGTCAGTCACATACATATGCAGGTTGTTCTCATCTTTTACCTTGCTGTCTTTGGAAGCAGTAGCACCACTCATTGTTAGATATCAAACTGTCCTTGTATGTGTCACAAGAATTGAAGAATGCCCTGGTGCATGGCTCATTCTTGTCAAGGTAAATGCTTCCAAGTTCTGACTGGTCCAACAACAGGTCATAGTTCGTATCAAGCCTGTTAAACATCCAGCCAAGGGAGTCTTTGCAAATTGGTAAAATGCTGGTATCAAATCCTAAGAGAAAAAAAAACAAAACCAAACATATAGCAGGAAAGATACAGCAGCTGCTGAGGGAAACCACCACAGAAGGATGCTGCATCATGGAAATTGCTCCAGTGGTACATAAACAGTGTATGCTATTGAAATACTACTTATATGTCAGCTTCATTTTTAAAAATCGTTAAACTAACCTGTAAAAAAATTAATCCCACCATCCATCGCAAAGCATTTAGGAATATGAATGTTCTTGTGAAACATTACACTTAGAGCACACACATGTACAGTAGTAAATGATCTACAGTGATTTCCTGGAAAATAATTCTGTTGAGGAATTTTAGTGATATTATAAATCAGGAGAGTAAAGCTTAAGTGGTTTGCAGTGTTTACAGAACTAAGAAGAGAAGAAATTCCAGGTAACTTGTTGGAGTCAATTGTTATAGGAATATAACATATATTAAATTCTGCGAAAACAGGAACATGATAGTCAGCCTCAGCAATGCCTTGTAAGTGGTAATATTTTTATCTTTACCTGATGCACTTTACATCTTGGAGGAGGCCAATGAAAAGATGATTGTGATTGCTAAGAGCATCCAGCTGCCAGTATCAGACTAAAATAGCTTGAATCTTCCTGAATTGTTGTTTGGAAAAAGCACCAACAGGAACAGGCTGAGTTAATTATTCCTGTAGCCAGAGCTCAGAACTCATGTTTATTTTTCCTGCCTCAACTCCAATGTACATGCAGACTTGCATATGGACATGGATGGGAAACCCAGAAACCACCAGACCTCTTGCCTATGTAGATGTGAACTGAATTTAATAAACACACATGCTTTATTTTCCTTTTCTTGTGCTGTGGGTCTTATGGAGCATGTGGCCAAGTAGTTGTGTATACATCCTAATACAGAACAAGATTTAGTGCTACTAAGTACTGTTCTTCTAAGAATTTGTAAGCTAAAACTGAGCACTAAAAAAATCAAATTAGTTAATATGATTATAGGAAAATTGACATGAAAGCACACAGGAATTCCCAGTTTCTACTGATGTTAAAAATCAAGCCTGCCTTAGTTGTTGTTCTGAAAATAAATAAACAAATAAATATCTGAAAAATATTTCTAAATTTCTAATATTTCTGCTAAAAGAAGTCAACTTGGATAACTCAGTAATCAGATTTAGATTTTCTTTTAGATATAGAAGTATATGGACATGTCCCCTGCTATGGTAGAACGACCATTTTGGAAAGAAAAAGAAGCAAGCTTACAGCACCAAAAACTCCCCGTGGAAGTCTGAAAACCACGTAAACTCCCCTTCCCCAGAAATCTTAAAGTAACTATGACTTTTTATCAGGGCATTCTCATTTTTTCTTGTCCCTTTTTGACCTGTTGCATTCATTTATTATTTTCTGCTTGACAGAAAGAAGAAACAAACAAAATAAAGCAAGCCATTTGATATGTATTGATTTTAATGTGTCTAACACAATTGAAAAACATAGACAAGCATTCAGCAGTAGTCTCTCTCTCCCTTCCTCTCCAGCCCCTGATAAAAACATCAAAACAAAAAGACTTATTTTTTTGTAGATTAGAAAGAGCAAAGACAGACGTGACCTGAGGAATAAATAGTAGATGTGTTATTCACTTTTATGTGTAGAACGTATCAAAATTATGTAAGAGGTGTGCTTTGTTTTGGTTTTTTTCTCTTTGTTTATTTGCTTTTTAAAATTTGAAAAATTCTGGAAGGTTCCTTCACCTCAAAAACATTTTGTCCAAGGATGTATGTTCAGTATAATATTATTTACCTCTAATGTTCTATTCCTGAAGGCCTCAACACTTCTCACATACTTCTCTTTTCCTGCTTCTATCTAGAGATCCTCCTCAAGGCCTTGGATTTAGAAAGGATTCAATGTGAAGTGTACTGCTTCCTATTCTGCTTTTAGTAGGAATTGCCCTTGTGCTCACAAAATCTTTCTGAATTTCGCATTCTGGCCAGCTCACCAAACTTCAAGACAGGTTGCAGAAAAGAGAGCAACTGACAAGACAGATTTTAATGAATAACTTATCAGCTAGAAGAGAATATAAGATAAAAGTCACTTCAAAGATATATTCAGGGATGGATCTTGTTGGCCAAAGTAGATAATTGTAAATAATATATCTGCATGGGGAATTTTAAGTGTCAGAGGCGTCACCTTCAAGCTTGGGACAGAGTAATTTTAAATTAGAATTTGTGGTCTGTGCTGGAAAAACTCACATCAATAAGCACTTTGTATTTTAGGACACTAGAAACTAGTGCTATATATTTAATAAATTCTGCTCAGGAAAAGGGGAAAAAACCCAAAACACCTGCTTATTTTATTTCTCTCATTCAGCTTCAAATTTTACTATAAAAAAGAAATACATTTATAGGAGGAATAGTGATAGTCTACTAGACAATTCAAAGGTTTTAAGCATCACTAAATTAAAGCTGGAATGATACTATGTATCTGCAGAAGATTTTTTTCCTATTTTTTTTCTTGATTCCCCTAAATAGCATTAGCCTGTGAATTGAGTTCACCCTCTATTCCCATTCTTCAATTTTTTCCTCACTTATTTCTATATAGCTTTTAGATTTTTTTAAAAATTGTGTCTAGTAGTGATGTCCCCCTGGATTTTTGTCTACTATATTTGTCCTAGTTAAGGACAGAGCTTGAAATTAAAGCATTTTCATTCGAATCAGCAGTATCATTAAAAACCAGATCATTCTATTACAAATTACTGATATCAACAGGCAAGTACCAGAAAATGTGTCATTATGTTCTGATATTTTCAACAAATCCAATTAAAGAACAATATAACTATAGTTTAATATTTAAATATAGTTTGAAGTCTGATATTTATGATAAATACTTCATAGTAAACAGGACTGTATTGTAACTGGCAGATCAGAATTAATAAACACTAAACAATTCAAACAGTAACATTTCATATATGAAACTGCTTTTGTTATTTCTGAGCCTGAAAAAGAAAGTTTACACATATTAAAGCTGTCATAACCTATCTGTTAAATACCTTCATATAGTGGAGAAAAAGCACCATGGGTCATGAGGTCTAGCTTTCTATTAAATAAATGTTTGATGTAATAACTTCAAAAACTAATCATGCTTTCCTTGGGAAGTAGTTTATGTTACTTGTTTTAGAATTTGATTCTGAAGTAGTTTGTATTTATATTTACAGCCCAGGTATATTTGTTGTTTTATTTTTTATTTTTATCTTCCATTTTATCTTCTCTGGTATTTACAATTTTGTTTTAAATAGAGAAAAATTACATCTCTGCTTATTTTTGTTTGTCTTGTCTCACTAAGCCAAACTCTTTCATGACCACCAGTCACTACAGTATAGTTTAGAAAAAATATAAAATAACAAAAAATGGATAAAGTGTTTCGAAGTAAATCAGGCATGTGTTGGCAAAGGCAGAAGCAGCTTTGTCTGATTTAAAATGGTGCAACCCACCTCATCAAGAACATTTACACCACAAAGATCTTCACCTCAGTTCCATGTTCATGTTATAAACCAATTACTGTGGTAAAGTAAAATTCTTGATCCAGTTTTAAAGAACCATTAAGGAACTGCCCAAACTTCAGATGATATGAAGTGGCTTCTCGCTGCAATGACTTTCTTCCTTTACTATAATATTGATTAAATAAGGCATGTGACACTCTCGAAGGTGATATACTTGAGAAAAAGTCAGAAAAACACTCAAGTACATACCTAGAGTTTAACAGCCACAACATGGTTTTTGACACGAGGGGATCAGGTGATACAGAATGAAGAATCACAAAATCACCTGGTGACCTAGAACTAGGAAATTAATTGCCCAAATCACAGATAGATACTATCACTTGGCGTGCCAAGTGGAATTCTGTTCATACATGTTTTTCAGGTGTGACAGAAAACAAAAAGCAGAAAATGAAGTGAGGAAATAAGTATAATTGAAAGAAAGTAACTTACTCTAGATGATTAAGTACCAGGACATTATACTGAGGAAAGCAAAAATTGCTGCTCAGATGTCTAAATTGCTGAAGAAGATTTTATTTTCCTCTCGTTTTCACCAATTATTTGAAATCTATTCCCATACACCATAAACCATGCAGCTATTTCTGAACATGTTCTAGAAAAATATGAATTAACATCTTAAGCTTTTTTCTTCATCCAAAACAATCCCTAGGGAACTATTATTGAGAAATATACCCTTACACACTAGCATTCATAACATTGCTTCAAAAGGAACAAACAGAAATGCTCCTGTTTCTGATTATTCCTCAGGGAAGAATTCCAACTTTTTGTAAATAAAAACCTGCTTTTCAGGGTAAAACTATTCTTTTCCTGCTTATTAAGCTCATAAGTAATAAATCTTTGTGTACATTGAGGAAGATAGCTTTTGACATTATGTGGAAATCAAAACAGCATATATATGTCTCACATTTTGCATTATATAAAAAAATGTTTATCTAATATGCCAAGAGAAGCAAACAGCATGATTCTTTCCTATACCAATACAACAAAAGACACTGACAAATTATACATGTGAATAAGCACACATGCACTCTGCTAGAGTCCTGACTGCCATCTAGACCATGTTTTTCACTTGTACAGCGTGTAAGCTGCATAGCAAGGTTTTCATTTGTGATGGCTTTGTCTAATGTTTTGGCTATCGGAAAATATTCAGTTAACAGCATCTCACGGCTGAGACCTACTGTGCAGAATCTGGGAACAAGCTTTCTCTTCCTAATATAGTTTTATCAGGACAAGACTAAACTAAAGAGAGGACTAAACAGACATCAAAGCTTTCTGTTTTATTTGCTATCCATAAAAGTGCTAATCTAGGTGAGACTCCTCTCTGGCTCCATAATAGCCCCAGGAGGAGATAGCATTAGGAATAATATTCTCTGTCACCTGTCTAAAGTTGTAATATATTCTTGCTCACTAGGATTGCAGAGATAGGAGTGAAGCCTGGTTAGGGCAAGACACAGGGAAGGCACCAAAGGTCTTACAGTAAAACTAAGATAACTGTCATTTTACAACAAAGGGAAGTTATAAAGCACAGCTGCAACGTTCCTTAAAGACCTGTGAAAGTTTGCATCCTGAAGACTCTCCCAGAAAGTGCTGCAGAGAATTGCATATGGAAGTGTGTCTGGGGGAATCAATCAAAATGAATCCTATTGCTGGAGGCTACCTGTTTGCTAGCAGATTGACAGATCAGATGAAATATATTCTGTGGGACACCAGATTGACCTTTTTATTAATAGGAGAGACTATTTAAAAGTGGAAGATACTTGAGGAGGGAGAAATAAAATAAAATGCTACAATAAACATCTATATATGTTTCACTGTGTATAAGGACAATTCTGGAAAAAAAGACTGAGTCAAACCAAACTTCAGTTAACAAAACTGATTTAGTTCATTCAAAATCTTAAATTTAAGTAAAGATGGATTCTAGGCTGGATTTCTTCTAGAATCTTGCGTTAAGGATGCCTGGGCTTACACTAAGCTGACACATGGAAAAAGACATTAGAAGACACTTTTTCTTTCTAGGAAGCTAGACCTATGTTTCAGGCTGCAAGTCTGTAGAACTCTGCAGTACATCTTACGGGATGTTTTCTGAGATAATCTTAGGAAGTAGTCAAATTCTCAGGCAGTCAGCATTTTCAAGATATGTTTAAAACAGCAGTTCTTTTTATCTCTTATAACTGTACAATGACTGTATGGGTGAGTATTGACAGGAGTAAGCAAAACCTTAACTGTTCTGCTAACAAGGTGTGTGTACCAGGGTTTCCAAATTCACTTCAGCAGTGAAGATTAAGGAAACTTAATTTATCTCTACATAATGTCAGCCATGTCTCTTCATTGATAAGGAACTTACTACAGTCAGAATGAATTAAAAACCTTCAAGCAAAGATCTGCAATTGTTAATTTTATTTACACTTTTCTATACAAAGTTGGTCTTTTCCTGATGAAAGTTGGTAAAGGGTATTTGGCAATTTTAGCGTAGCAATATCTCACCATGGTAGCTCTAGACAAGCCAACTAGAAGTTATTTTCTCTCAGACTTAGTGTGATTTTCAACTAACAAATGAGCATAAGAAAGTCACAGACCTGTTGGAGCAGGTCCAGAGGAGGGCCACAAAAATGATCAGAGGGCTGGAACACTTCTCATATGAAGAAAAGTTGAGAGTGTTGGTGGTGTTTAGCATGGAGAAGAGAAGGCTCCAGGAAGACCTTATTGTGGCCTTTCAGTTTTTAAAGGGGCCTATAAGAAAGACGGGGACAGGCTTTTTACCAGGGCCTGTTGTGACAAGACAAGGGGTAATGGTTTTAAACTAAAAGAGGGGAGATTTAAACTAGATATAAAGAAGAAATTTTTTAAAATGAGGGTGGTGAAATACTGGAACAGGTTGCCCAGAAAGATGATAGAAGTTGCATCCATGGAAACATTCAAGGTCAGGCTGGATGGGGCTCTAGGCACCATGATCTAGTTGAAAATGTCCCTAAATTGCAGAGGACTTGGACTAGATGACCTTTAAAGGTCCCTTCTAATCCAAAACATTCTGTCATTCTATGAGAAGGCACAAGAAGATCCTCTTTTACCTTTGGCCTCTGGTCTTTAATCTTCTAAAATGACAAGATGCACAAGTATTCTTCAGAAACAGACTTCCTGTTAGCAGAAATATTTGTGGGACTATAGCATTTTTGTGCTTTTCATTCAATGCATTAATTCCCTAAAGTTTTATTTCAAAAATTTGTACAGAAATGGAATATTTTAAAAGAATTTTAACAGGTATGTAAAGTCTCAATCATTCAACTCCTTATTTCCACATCCACGGCAAATTACAATGGGGGTATTATTATAGTATGAGAATAAAGTATCCTTTTCGCCTTTGTGTCATTTATTTAGACCGTAAGTGGCCTTTATAGCATTTATAGTAATGATACTTCTAGATACCATAAACACATTCTGAATACATCTGGAGACAAAAGGGATTTTGGAAATAAACCCCTATTCATTATTTGACATATTCTAGTCTACATTGCTATTAAGATTCAGCTTTGCAAAAAAATTACGTCTGTTAAAATTAAGTAACTCTTATAAATAAAACACAACAATGTAGGCATCTTAGATTTTTTACCAACATATTGATGGCTCTATCAGAACAACTTAATATTTTTTGTTTAGTTTAGAAATAATATTAATGATTGTATGGATAAATGTGAATTATTTAATAGCTTGAGCATCTCTAAAAAGCACAAGAAAGGGACTGTAAATTTGCACCACATCTACCTTGTTTAGAAGAACTGTGTCCAAGCCATTTAATAAATCCTGGCCCAAGTGCCACTACAGAGACTGAAATACAAAAAATTCTAAATTCAAACAGACAACCAGAAAGGATGTCACAAATGTCTTTTTTAAATGCAGAATATTTTGTTTCTTTTTTAGTAGAGTAAGTATAAAAGGCAGCCTGGGGGAAAGGGTGCCAAAACAGATTTTTAAGTCCCCAAGGGTAATGAATAACACCAGGGATCTTCTAGAATAATTAGAACTCTGAAAGGGGATGTTGCATGCAGGTGGCTTTTTGTCAAAGCTGCTGTTTTGTACAGATCACTATGTTTCATGCATTAAGTATCAGGTCGTTATACATGATTAAGGAGTTCTTTTGCAAGATTTATTTCTAGTTGCAGCTCTCAGACATCCCCAAAATTGTAGCTGGACTCCCTGGTATACTAAAAAATTAATGCGCCTGATATCTTGGAACTTACTATGACTTTGGAGATGGACACTGAGAGATTTCATAAGGGAAATTACTTGAGAGCTTAGCTCTTGAAGAACAATTTTAGGGATTTCATAGTTATATTAGAAAAGACATTATCACATTGAATGGTTATCATTATTTTTGGTTCTTTGTATGTATACAGGGACATAGTGACCTAGTATATTCTTCTGCACCACAGACATGGTCATTTCTCACAAGATGTGGTATCTTTTCTTGCCTAAAATAAGAAATTTTGCAGTTCAGAAATATAAATACCAGAAAAAAACCATAGAGTTGTATTAATGAAAAAAAAATTTACGCATTTTTTGCATCCTTAAATCCACAAATGAAAGAAACTTACTACTGAGTGTAGTTTTATTTCATCGCCTTCTGTCTACACGTGGACTACCTTTTGCATTAGCCTGACAAATTAATTCAATCAAGTAAATACTGTTCAAGTAGGATCTCTTATATTGGAAAGCAAATTTTTTTCACAATTGGTTATAGGCAATTTGAGTAACTGATCACAGTACTAAAAAACTAGACTCTAAACAGTTAACATTCAAACGCTTTTTGTGAAACACTGCATGCTTTGTCAAAAAATCCTTTTTTAAACAGTAAAAGAAAAGAAGATAGGACAAACAGAATGTCTCACATGTAACCATTTTCTATGATTTGGATTTGATTTGGTTTGTTTTAGTAAAAAGAAAATAAACATACCAAAGCCTATCATCAAACTTCCATGTTTACATCCTAGCATTTCTGTAAGGAATAGCAAACTTTTCAACATTCTTCTAACAGCACTAAAAACGCTATCTTAAGGTTGAAGAGTTATATAACTCTTTGAAACAGAAAATCTAATTTAGAACCAGCATAGTAATCCATTAATAATCTGTACAATATTCTGTTTGTTTACGATTAATTTCTAGTACCATGTTACAAGTGTGTCAAACATTTCTGACAGCACCATGTTTAAAGGGAATATAAAGTCAGTAGTACAATGAAAACAGATGTTTCCACACAGATTATATTTCCTTACTTGTTGATGAAAAAGAGCCCTGAAGAGATTAATCTTAGACATTTAAATCAACTCTTGATTCTGTCTCTCAAAAAACTGGTAGGAGTTTGGATCCAATCTAACTTGTGCCTAAAATTTCAGATACCTCCTAAAGTACATGTGAATTCTATGCACTTTCAAAGGAGACAACTTCATGAGTGAAGACTTCCAAAAGGGAATTCTGAAAACTGGGCCAGAAATGCATTTGAATCCATGCAACTGGAACAACTGTATTTATAAAGAAGATCTTCATCTGAAGGCTTTTAAAGGCAAATACATCTCTCTAGAGAAAGACTCTTTGACTAGATGAATGGAACCAAAACATTTCCTGCAGAAGAGCTCTTCACAGTCACAGACCTCACAGACTGAAGTACTTCATGCAAATGAACAATCTGTTCTAAAAATAGCCACATATCTCAAAACTGCTCTAGTTTACATAATCTAAGCAGATGGTTATTATCTTCTGCATTGTACGTGAAATGCCAAAACACAAACACTTAGGATGTATTAGACGTAAAATCAACATTAGCTAGACACGATTCAATCTTATGAGCCTTGATGATGCAAGTGACCATCAAAATCTGAAAAAAAAAAAAAAAAATAACCCAACCATTTTGTATCAAACAACATATTTCTAGGTCCAAAAATAGATAAGGTCCAAAAATGCAAAAGACTGTCACATCCTTAAACCATATATCGGGGGGAAGGGGAGATAACTGGGCCTGTTAGGAATAAACTCAAGAGAAGCATGCCAAGGCTTGAAGGATGGTGGACTAGTGAGGACTCTCCCTCTGCCATTTCATCTGAGAGAAGGGATAGACTTTCAGAAATCACAAAACCACCTGAGAAGCACATTTTTTCACATTGTTAAGTAATTCCAAATAACATCTTTAATTCACTGTTTTACATGATTAAATGTATTTCTTTAGCATGAAGAATCACACAAATAAATGACATTTCCAATTAAATGAAGTAAATGGATTTCTTGAAAAAAAGAAAAAGTAATACTACAAGTAGAAATCAAATAAAAGCTGAAAAATAAATCGCAAATACTTAAAAAGTGAATACTGAAGGAACTAAGGAAAACAAACAGCAATGGCCAAGTTTTGTGAAACATACATTCATAGTTTTCATATTAATGAAAGATAGAATTTTACAGCTTATGAAATCTAATGTGACTCTCCTTCACACAGGACTTCAGTCTTGAAATAATTATTGCATACTTCAATTGTTATTTTAAATAAACCTTTTGATAATTGCACTTTAAAACTTCACTGCTTTCCACAAAAAAATACCTATTTAAATATTTGAGGGGGTTAAAACAAAATTATTCCCTCTATTTTTTCTAATTCATTAGTATTCCCAAATCTTTTCCAATTTGAAATATATCCTTGAAAATTCCTTTTTACTTACAAGCTTCTTTTCCATGCATTTTTGTGTTACCAGTACCTACAGTGGCATCAACTATCAGTGATGGGTCTCACATAATTGCAGCTCCTGATAATTAGCCTCTTAGGACTATCCATTCAGAAATGAACTTTTCTCTATGGAAAAGTTGCTCAAAACCCCTACATGTTTCTTCTGCTTTGTCTCCTTATACAGCAGCTAACTACAGACAATTTGATAGCATTCACAAATGAAAGAATTGCGAATGGTAGCTGCCAGAGATTCTTACAAGCAAGAGTCCTGTCAAATAATGCTGAAAGTGTGAAGTGAACATCTTATATCAGTACTAGGTCATCAATAAGAAATTAACTCTAGAAAATCACAGTTATGGTTTCATATACATGCCTACATAAAGCACAAGAGAATAAGGCAAATCTTAGCAATGGAAATAAAAAAGTACAGAAAAGAATCAAAGAGAACATCAAATAAGACAAGTAGAAATCTCTTACTGGTTCTTTCAGGCCTTTGAACAATCCTAGTCTTCTTATTCTGAATTCCACTTTCATGAAGTGCCTTAAACCAGTCTCTTAATCTGTTTGCAACCTCCCTGAACTCCAGGTCACTACACACTGAAAAACAAAACACAGAGCTGTTTAGTGTTTTTCTTCTGGGTGCCAAATCGAAGTTTTCAAGCAATGTTAAAAAAAGTAAACCACATAAAATAATACAAACATATATACTCCACAGCTTTCTTTAATTCATAAAGTTCAGGTACATTACTTAAAAAACCAATTAAGGTCCCAGAAATAAATACCTGATGTATAACACAATTAAATATTTATATATATATATATATATAATAAAACCATGCTTTTCAAACTACTGAAAACTACTATAAACAGCTCTAATAGGTATTTTCACATCTTACTGTAGATGAGGCTGTATGGGAGACACACCCATGACAGTCTGTTGGAGTTTCATTTTTATGTTCATTAAGGCAATAGTAGCAAAAGCCATGTCAGAACAGGTCAGAGGAGTGATTTAGGTAGATGATGCAGGAACACCCAACTTGCTTTCTTATCCTGAAGCTTGAAAAGAAGAAATGGGGTTGACAGAGAAAGTGCTTCAAGCGTCCTGAAACCTTATTTGATTGAACGTAATTTTACACATCAACATACGTGGACAACTAACTGCAGACAACCCATCTGCTTGGTGACGGTTTCTTTGATCAGAAACAGTAAAAGTAGAAAATGTACACAAGACCAAAGAGGGCTTCTGTAGCACCAAGAGCAGCAGAGTAGCAGCAGACTGGCTGAAGTGTTGTCAGTACTGGTAGTTGGTACAGAGGTCAGCAGCGGAAGAGATGTGCACTGAGAAAGCCTATTCACCTTCACTATTAAGCAGCTGGAGAGGACAAAAAAAAGGTGTGCGTGGAGCAAACAAATGTCCCTTCTAGAAATCTGTTTTCCAATTTCATGTGTTTGAGAGGAGGTGGGAGAAGACAAGAGAAATATCAGGGTCTGGAAGATGACAAAAGCAGGCAAAGCACTGGATGTATGCTTCCCTAGGTAACAAAGTAGCTTCTCCTACCCTTGACAAGTTATTTCCAAATTAGGATTGTTTTCCAGGTCTACCAGTAACTGGCTAAGCTACAGTCTGAAGAGCTCATACCTGTTTGAAAATAAATCTCCAGTTCAGCTTACTGCTCTTTTATTATGTAGCAATCCATAATATTTCGTGACAGAGCCTTCAGCACACTTTATTAAATTGAACAACAACGTGAAAAATCTGTGTTTTAGACTAAGATTGACACATGTCATTGTATCAACAACTATCAACGCCTGCACAACAGCAGGCACCTAAGCATCTGTTTAGTCATTCTTTGCTGAAGTCTCTCTAGAGACTTTGACTCTCTCCATGAAAGACTTAAGGTGCAATCTATACCTACATTTTTGTATATATTATGAATTCATAATTTTTTTTTAAAGTGCTTTTCTTTTGTGTAATGGAACAATTGTTTGTTTGATTTTTTCTAATAATTCAATAGAAACCTGGGGAAATTATTATTTTTGAAGTTATATGGGCATGTATACTGAAAAGTGTCATATTGCACCAACTAAATGAAAATAGGCTCCTGAGCCCAGACTACTGATCATAATTCAAACTTGTAGGATTCTTACATTTGCTACAACACCACCTTCATTTACTGATCCCTATACCATCTGACAGGTGAGCATGCACAGTCAGGTATTAACTTGGGACACCCTGCTCCATTTTAATTTCCTCTCCCATGACAACTGAAATAAAATAACCCTGTCCCCTTCTCTAACTACCCTGTCTTCGTTTAAGAGAAAGACTTTTAGAATTGAATCAAAAGGTATGGAGCATGGCACAATCATTAGGAATACCCAACCTGAAGCCTAACAGATTTATCTACCCTGCACAATTCCACCACAGGTCCAAGAAATAACATAGCTACATCAAGGTGGTGCACTGACCTGGCTATTTTCATTCTACTTTGTCTATATGCTACTCTGATTAACCTCTGACGCTGAGGTGACCTACTCACAGCCAGCATCTAAGCTCATACAGGAACAGACACATAGATATATCTCCATATAAATGTGTTTGTGCACATAGATATATGAGAGAGAGCATGAGGAAGTGCCAGCTACAAGTTTAGCTTGAATAACATTAACAGGAAGAGGCACACAGCAGCTGCATGATGGAGAGAAGGTACAAATTCCTCCTTTCTTTAGAAGCAGCCAAATAAACACACTGAAGATAAACATCTCCTAAGCTACTTAAGGTGTAAGAACAAAGCACTAAGAAAAGGAGATAGTCTCTTTGTCTATTAGGCACAAGAATAAAATAGAACTTGCTCTTTCAGAAACTGGTACTATTTACCGTCTTGCACAACATGACATAAAATGCCATCTTCTGTTTGCATTCCTTTCAAAACTGAAGGTACATATGGCACATTTTGGGCACCAAACACATCTTGTATCAGATCTCAGATTAGGTGATTCTTCCAACTTCAATTTTTTCCAAATTTGCTTGTCAATTTAAATTATGGCTTTTATCACAAAACAAAGAGTAAGAAAATAGTAATATTTTTTTTGTCCATTTATTATGATAAGCTTACCATGGAATAGATAACTTTCAAAAATCAAGGCAATGCAAACCAAATTGATTAAAACTGTCATTCCCTGTTTAACACCCCATAGCTACCCAGTGCTGGAGTCAACTCTCAAACATGGCAGGTAATTATATTTACTGCATTATTAATTTAAATGCACAGTGACTTTATGGTTCATGACATTTTTAATATGTCAAGTAAAAGTTTATATCTTCTATATGTGAAAAATACAGAAGAGGGGCAGCATACACTAATCCACACACTTAATAATTTACATGGACAAACTGTATTCTCAGCAAGGATTTAAACCATGGGTCTATAACAATGTCTTATATTTAAGTATTTGAGTATCACAGTTTTTTTATCAAAGAACATTTAGTTCATTCACAATCATCTCAGAAAAAGATCTAAATGGTAGAACCAGACATCAAATTAGAATTCTTGCCATGAAACTTGCCATCAATCATTTCATTTCCACATGATGCTTAAAATATGTTACAATTTTGAGTTGGTTAAATAACAATTAATGATACAATTTAATTTTGACTGCTGAAAAGGAAAAAAGACTGATTTTTTTTTCTGCTTTGCACTTCCCTACCTTTTTTTTTTTTTTTTTCCCCTTTCTTTCTTTTTTTCTCTATTCTTGAATTTTTCATTGAGAACTCTTTAGTTTCATATTTCAGTATACTTCCTATTTTCTGTAATATTTTTCAAGATCTAGCTATCCTAACATTAAAATAGCAGAGTGAAAAAAAAAAAAGCATAACGGGTATTAGTAGTGGAAAACAGATCCTTAAAATAGTTCTATGTGTATATTTAGAGATGAGCATCTGAGCACCTTTGGACCTCCCATTTCCTAAGTTATTAGGTACAAGGTGCTTGGACTACTTAAGCCATGACAGCAGCAGGAAAGCTGCGCTCATCACCCCACCAGGTAACACAGACAAGCAGAAGACTAGTGGCCTGACAAATTTTCTCAACGGAAAAGACAGAATCTTTTGACAGTGCCCAAAGGTAAAACAGGTTTTAAAACCCTGATTTTGTTCTATCTCAATGCAGATGTGTGTCAAAACTTGAGAGAAAAGAAGAACCACATACACTTCTTCCTTCACACCCAATGGTGCTGAAGTCCACCTTGCACAAGCCTGCTTCCATGTTAAATTATAAATGCATAAAACCAGAAATTGTGTATTACCTTTTTTGCATGCTCTTAGGAAAATAATCTGGAAGTTGTTCTACAGTTGTCACATGTATGAGCAGCAAATTGCAAAACTCTATATAACTCTAATGTTATATGACAGAAGCCATATTTAACAAATTCCCATTAAAGTGGTTTTTTATATCGTATGTGTGGATAGCTAAAAGCAAATTTCAGGACAATTCAAGATCAATGTTATTATTAAACAGAGACCTGCTTTGCTCCTTTGAAGGGACATCTCTGACGATTACACTGCTGTAAGACGGCGCTGCTGTGGCAGAGCCA
>JANIJG010001835.1:27352-41042 GCA_024611175.1 Megaceryle torquata | reverse complement strand
TTTTTTTTTTTTTTCCAGTTGGATTAATCTGATCACCACCCCACAGCAGTGTAAGTGGCACATGAAGCAATCATTTTCAAGTTATGAGAACAGCATAATTGCTGGTGTACAGAGCAAATACCATACTCAGGCACATCCTATGGGGAGTTTGACCTAAGGACTTACATAACTAGTACAAACATCAAATAGACTACTGAATAATAAATATGGCCTAAAATTTTCTATGTTTCTCTATCAGTCTGCTGAATAGAGCTCTCAGGTCTTATCTTGTAAAAAAGTCCAGTTTAAAAAACAAAACCAACCAACCAACCAACCAACCAAAAAAAAAACCCCCAAAAAAATCTTTTTTCAGGAAGAAAATATTTTTAGTGATAAAAGAAAAAAATGGGGGAGAGATGTCAGTGGCACTACTTCTGTGAGATAAGGCACCACCTTATCTCTGCCATGGGAGTAGCAGGAATGCCTCCAGAGAAACCATGGGATGGTTGATTAGGACTAGGATCTTGCTCCCTAGTCCCTTCCTTCTTTCACCAATGCCTTGCACTGGGCTTATACAGTAGTAGACTGATCACAGCGCAATGGTGTTACATTGTGCATCAGCCTCGAGTAAGATTATTTACTCTGTAAAACATCTTGTAGTTTTGGTGAACAGCAGGTAACACAAGCTATGACTGAAATGATTTGAAAATTAGTAAAATATTTTTTGCTTAAAATTTAAAAAGATGGAAGATCCAGCTTTCATGGTTGATGGAAGCCATGGATGTAAGATCCAACTTTCTTTTCAGAAAGAAAAAGACAATAAAACTAAACCTAGAAAATTCAGATTTCTGTACAGTAAATTAATCATCAAAAGAATTTATGTGGTAAATATGTTACTGCTTTATTCTAGAAGCATAAAGCAAGCAGAGTTGATAAAAAGAGAAACTCACCTCCATTTTTCATAGGTTTTTACTAAGTAAATTAATTTATTAAAAAATACATGCTTAGAGGATAGACAGCAATGACTTTATTGTACCTGAGTCACAGGTAGTATTATTAACAATAGATTTCTGCACACCAAAATATAAATATAGATTAATATAGACTAATTGCTCCCACATTCAGGCCAGAAAATAAAAAGAACACTGCATATATAAAATTAATGCTAAAAGGTCCATTGATTTTTGCCACATATAACAATGCCCAGAAACATATATGGCTAAGAAAAGAATTTGTTAGTAATTCAAAGAATGGTGGTGATTAGTTATTAGCTTTATTAGCTGTTTGAGCATTTCTGTATCAAATTAATACACAGATTCTGTATTCCTTCTTCATATAATATCATATAACATGGATTTTTCCCTTCTTTTTTGCTAAACTTTTACTAAAATTGTATTTCTATACTCTGCCAAAATAACTAAGGCAGTATTTATGCATTCCGCGTACACCGAGGGCCTCAGATTAGAGAAAGAATCCCATTTAATGTTCCATGGATGGAGTCAGGCTTACAAACTGAAGATTCTCATGAAATGGGTTATTAAAAAAGTATAACATATGGAAGATGTTAGAAAGGATTTTAAAGACAAGATTTTCAATGTTAAACTCAATTTTATATAAAGTTTTTATCAAAAAGCACTTGCCAGATTTTTGTTCCTGTTTTGACATCTAAAAAGGAAAGTAGCAGCCAAATAATCCTTAAAATAATAAAAGAAACAATTTCATTCCCATTCAAACAAACTTATCAATGTTTTGTTCAATGTCCCAAGAACATTCAGGTGAATGCAGAACAGATGGATGCAGAAAAATGCAGAAAAGGCTTCAGTCTAAAAAAATAGGTTTCAAAAAGTCCTAAAAAGCATAAAAAAGTATTCAGGCATTACCATAGCTCCAAAACAAATCTGGGGCTGCACAACATAACTCTGAGTTGCGCTTGTTAAGTTATGAAGAAACTCAGGTATATTTACTGAAAATGTCTACATTTGGCTTGTTTCTGATCTGTATCCTGTCTTACTACAGTACTTTCCTCAGCACCCTACCTTAATTCACACAGAATTTATGTGAATAAACCTTGTATTCTGTAATAGAGAGGATCAGCCTAACACTGTTCACTAGAACGCTACTTGTCATAGAAATGTGCTTGCTCAGGGTTATGCTATATGATGAAAAATTATATTAATTAATGGGTTGATGTATTCTAGAATACGTTTAGGGACTTTTCATCCCAGTGATCAGCTTCTAAAGGTACACACTGCTGAAATTATTGTACACGCTGGTCTGTACTGATTTAAAATAGGTCAAGATGAGGTAATTCAAACCTATTCAGACTATTATTTCACCTGATAAGACTGGGAAATGAATCTTTAATGGCAAAAGACAGACAGTAAAGGTTGCAGAAGGTTAGAAAGTAATCAAGAAATGCATATAAAATCACATTAATCCACTCAGGAACCTGCCATTTTTTGTACTTCTGTTTTTGTCTAATGCCAATGAAAGGCATTCTTGCTATTACAATCAGTTCTATTAAGCATTAAGAGAGTTAGTATGGGGTAAAATGAAGTAACTACCTTAAAGGTGACTGGCATTTGAAGTAATAAAAATTGACTGTCTTTTAAAACCAACATATCTAGCTATGCAAAAAATGAAGGGATCTACAGGTATCCAATCTAGAGATATCTTTTTAATAAATATTATTTAAATGTTAGGTGGAACCAACTGTTCAGTTTGTTTTCACATACAGTAAATGTTACAATTTGTGTTGGCATTTGAATGTAATTTACTGATTGGAAGTAGAATATTTGGAAATGCTAATCAGTAGGTGTTCTTTCAGTATCTTTCAACTCAAGCTAATTCATGAAGTGAAAATAGTGCTTCTGAAAGCTATAAAGACATGCAGAACACATTTCAGGACTATCATAACAGATTGAATTCCTTAATATATTTAAACCAGTCTTAGCTTTCTAACATAAGAGGAAATAAGTTATTTTAACAGTGTATACTTTATAAAAACACATATATATGTAAAATATCTGTCATTTAACAAGTGTACATCATTACCATATTGACATAAGCACACTGAAATACTGCTGTATTAAGGAATAGCTTTTGCTAAGTGAAGGGTCAATTAAGTGATTTAAGAAAAAAAAAGTGATGAACAGACCCCACACTATGTAGGATCATTCACAATAATATATGGGACTTCAAGGCAGTAGCCAGAACCTGTGTCTCTATTTACTCTGGGAAGTAAAGTAGAAAGTCTGCTTCTTCAGCAGCAGGCCTCAGTTCAATATTCAATTCTAAGAGCCAAAGGCCTGACAATTGTGAAGGAAGATTTATAAACCTAAAGTCATTATTAGCACAGTTTAATAGTAATTCAAGGGTATAAACTCACCCATTGGCCTGTCTTCTTTGGCGCTCCACAGCCATAAAACTCCTTTATATAACATAACATAATATGACACTTTCATTCCTGAATCTACATGTGGCCAGTTAGTCTGAAAACTATGATTTACTGAGGATTTGGCCAGTACTCAACTACAGCATCATGTGGTTGTACTTGCCATTATGTGTTTCAAGATTCACATCCCCTACAACCAGAACTGCAGAAATAAACACATAATTGGCACATAAAATCTCATGCAATTGGGCAGAACTATATTAATAAAGCCATGTATATAATAAAATAACCAAAATATAGAGAGAGCATAGGGACAATTTGAAGAGCAGGGCACACATCAACCACCTCCTACAGCAAACTAGGAATTATTCCATCTGAGATTGATAACATAACAATCAGCGTATGCTAAAGCAAGACTTCTGATTATCCCAACTTTTTCTATGCATTGGAATCACTGTATACAGCAGTAATGCTGACTCATCTGTGAGAAGAATTATCTGGAGCACTCCACAGCTCATGCTTATGCAGTTCAATGCCCTTTCAAGGCATTACCTACGATTCATGTGCTACTGTATGGCTACACAGTAAATCTCATGCATCTGAGATGCACAGATTAACTGTACATACAGTACGTGCATTGAAATGTATTGCTTTTCCAGAGAGCCCTACATGAAAATATGATAAGCCTAATATTGCCATTAGAATTCAGTGCTGCCCTTAAAGACAGCATCTATTAAACTGGAACGTTATATAAAGTGTATCTACTCAGCATCAGTACTCTGCAAGGCTAGCATTCTGCACAGGTATTATGTCTTTAGCCCTGAGGAACTGATTGCTCCAACTGAAAATTCCTGGCACCAGATGAAGGGCTAGTCCCCATTTGGCTAACTCTGTCTAAGAACACTGGAACTAAATTTATATGCAAATGGCCTTACAATTCCTGCAATATAGAGCAGCATTTCTAGTTCTGTAACACCTCTGTCACAAATGGAAAGACTAACATATGGCAAAAAAGAAACGTGGTCACAAAACACAATAAATTTGGCAGAAGGACATGAAGCCCTAAAGAATGGGACAGTCATTTCACTCATCTTTTTACATTCCCGTATGCATAATCAGAACTTTTTTTTTTTTTTTAAAAAGCCTGGAAATTGAAAAACTTCATTTGTATATTTCTGTTTTAATAAGCTCATGAAGTTTATTAGCCATCTGTTACCTCTAGGACCAATGACTTAAGGAAGATACCTTGAAATTAACAAAAAAGAAGCATTCTGATTTCCTTACTATGTAACTAAACATAATGAATTTTATACTTCAGTTAGTCTATGTTATGAGATAATTAATATAAATGCTGCAGATACAATATCAGTGAACTGCAGCTGCTTATTCTTACTGCCTCCAATTAATGTTCCATACAGACATCCTGCTCATGATTAATGTTTCATTAAATTTAAAATTACTTCAATTAAATTCATATTCATAAAATAAATCTGGTCTTCTTCTCACAGTTTAAAGACTTCACTTTTAAATACAATGACCATTTCTGAGGCCAGAAAAAATAGTACTAACCACAACATACAGAATTTATGTGCTCAGATACTATTTTCAACTTGAAATATGTAAACCTACTAAAACATTGCAATTAAATAAGACTATAGTAATTCTTTAATCTGTCAGAGGTATTACAGACCTATTGTGGAATTTGGTAATTTTTTCTCTGGAGGACAGTCCAGTGACTGGACTATGGCTTCCTTTGCTAACTGCTGCTAACCTTTAGTGTTGGTTATCATTTTTCATTATGCTCTGCTAGTCTGAACTATTAATTTCTCAGGATGAAAATTATGTTATTAATCTGTAAATTATGAAGCTAGATGGTCAGCAAAAAAAAAATTAGATAGCAAGGAGATGCTCCAATGTAATGTGCTATATTCCAAAGTATTTTCATTCCCAAATATTTCTTTTATGTATTCAACTGAATCCAGTATTTCACATAATAGAATACATGGGAAATATCAAATAGGGACAGAACAGCAATTTTCTTAGTTGTGAAAGCTAACCGCACTCCAAAGCTGAGGCAGTTTTCTGAATACAGCTTCAAGGATTCAAGACAGCACTACATAGCTCAGGAGATTTTCTTCCTTTCAAGGACAGGGTCCCGCAAAGACTTTTTTTTTTTTTTTTTTTTTGCTTTTGACATAAAACCTCTTGAAACATAGTAGACAAGGATAAAAAGATCACTGAAAAAAATGTTCTTTATAAAAAACCATAAATATATGCATATTACTTCAATATTTCTCATTAGACATGTTCTGAAATCAGAAATGTTTCTGTGCTGCTAAGAGGCTTCAAAGGTCTGCCACACCTGGCAGTTCTCCACACAGAACCCTGAAGGGACTGATGGACCTTTCTGTTGTGATAGAAAATTACCACTGTGCCTTGTTGGGACTGTCTACTGGTTTGCACCTTTTCTCCTGTCAGGAAGGACCACAGAATTCAACACTGAGCTGAACAATCACCAACTATATAGAAATAAGCTGAACTCTGATTTGCAAGTGTCTGGCATAAATGAATTTTACAACACATCGTATCCCACTGAAGTCTGACTTCATTTCAAAGCAGTTTTCTTCTTTTCGTATTTGGATCACTTTGTACTTACCCTAACCATTTGCTTGCGTGTCCTTGAATGCTTAATCGCTAGTGTTGCTCTTAATCACTTAAAACTGTACAATAAAGAGCACAGTTGCCTGTAGACCTCTCAGTGAGGACTGAGAGGGTGGAATCACTCCAATTTATCTAATTGTGTCTTTCCTGAAGTGAGGCCATCAGAGGTAGACATGCTCTTTTTGCTACTACTGAAGAAACCCATGAGAGTCAATCCATTAAAACAGTACTGTAACAGCAGGATCTACTGGCACAGGAATCACATGCACTGTGATACAGACACTACCACACTGTACCACTGCCTCACTGAAATCAGAACTTTAGTTAAGCAAATGTAATCTGCAGCTGTGTCTTCACACAAATTCACTAATCAAAAGTTGAAGGAGAAATGAAGAAAGTAATAATTTTAAAGACACCATTAGGGTACAAATATCTGAAATGTTTAGGCATGCATACATGAAATATGTTAGCAAAGTGCAATTATGTTATGCTAGTCTATGCACTGAACACCAAAATGACTGTTCATGAATGTCTGATGTAGATCAGAGAATTTTTATGAGATGGATATGAATATTCATAGAGATAAGAATTTATTTAGCCTTGGTAATTTCTAATTTATTATTCCTACACATCTTTTAAATCCAAAAATCCTGCACTGCCAACAGTGACCATACTGAATTACAATTATTATTTTTTGGAGAGGAAGGGGAAATTTATTCAAAGTGCTGTTTTATAAATAATTAAGAGGATATGAGAAGCACGCACAGGTGTGGCATGTGAGTGTGTGTTGGAGGGTACAGTATCTGAGAGGTTACCACTGGGAGACTTTGCAAGTTAAAGGACTATAAATTTAATTCATATAATCTGCACAAAGAGGTCCCTGGAGGAAACTATTCCCAGGAGTACATTTGATACGGGAACAGCTACTTTACCCAGAAGAGTCCGGCAGTGAAATAATATAATGGAAAATCAAGAAAAAGAGCCAAGGAGCAAAGCAGTAAGCTGCCCTGTCAAATAATGTACATATACCCTTATGTGCTCTCCCATATTCCTTCATCCCAAGTTTGTGGCCCAGAAATAGAGACCATGTCATGTTCAGCATAATTAGAAACATCTCTAGAGTAGTGGTCACTGAACTATTTCACAAGGCATGACAACAAGAAATACATTTTGGGTGCTTTCTTAGTTTAAGGAACAGATTTAACACCTTTCTTCGGGGGAGATATCAAACTGCAATGCTGAAGATGAACTGAGTATCCTAATAAACTGCTATGCCATAAAGTAATTATTAAATAAAAATATTTAAGTTTACATTAAAGCTTTCAACTTTCTACAGAAGAGAACAAAGGACTTCCAGAGGTGGGCACTCTTCTTTCAAAATAAAATTGTCAAGGTAGAATTAATGATAAAGGGAAAAATTTCTACCAAGAAAGCTTTCCTTTATTTTCTTTATTCAATCTGTTCTAGTGATTGATGTACTGAGATAATACAAGTTTTGTCTGAGAAGACTGATTCTAACCCCAGGGTTGCTGTTTTCCCATTACAGATCAGGGTCCATGCATGCAGACACAGTACAGATATCCAGTGGAACCTAGTAACAGCATGTGGGTTTTTTTTGAAAGCTTAAACTATGTTTTTCTGCTCTAATACATCCTGTCAGAAAGCATCAAAATAGAAAGCTCTTCATCTATATAGCCTTTCCATTTAAATTGAACAAAGACTACAACTGAAGAAATAGAAGACATTTGCCATTTGATCAGCTGCATTGAGTAACTCTTCTAAACTCTTTAGAAGACCACTTCTTAAACAGTGATTAAAAAAATGTCACCTGAGATACCAAAAATAGAAAATAAGTAATCTGCATTGGCAATAGAAGACCCCATCTAAGTTTAACAAAACCAAAGCACTCACTGAACTTAATGTACAAGGCTATCAAAGACTTCTGTCACTTGAAATTATACCAAATTTAATGTTGAGGAAATCCACAGTTCTAACATTGCCACTTAAGACTTCAGAAATCTATAAACTTTCTTCAAAAGAACCAATGACATTTCTTTTGTTAAGATGAATGTTTGGTCTCCAAATGGCTTAATGCGTTCTTCTGATATCTATACACCTCCTACAGCACCTAGGAAATGCACAGTGTTCCTTGGGAACACTGAAGTAGCTGAACAAGAACTACAGTCTGTATTATTACAACTTGAGCCTGCTGGAGAGGAAAACCAGGCTTCAATCAGAAAATTTGCAATAGGAAGAAAAACTATAATAAAGGACTGTAAAACTGCAAGGAATTGTACTCCATTAATCTCCTTTGCAAGGAGAGCAAGCTTACCAGACAGGAAAAGGAGATGGAAGACAATTTTGACTACAGTTAATGCAGGAAAACTGTAACATCCCATCATTAAGAATGACAATTCAGTGGCTGAAGAGCTGTGAATAAGAGTGGCTGCTTATGATCAGATCAAACTCTGTCAAGCCTCATGTCTTTTTTCCAAGATGCTGTGGGAAGAGGAGTATTGTAATGGTATGCCTTCTCCCCCAGCTTGATCCACATCTCAGAGGTGTCTCAAGCTCACAGAATTCAAATGAGTAATGCAGATCCTGATCATTTCTATCTCCAGATTTCATGTTTCAAGAAAATACATGGAATATATGGAAGGACAAGAGACAATGTGCTTGATCAAGATCCTCCTGAAATCTATTCACTATTTGTTAGCCCATAAGTGTAAACTAAGAAAGCACAAGTTGCAAAACCTTTTAAGAAATCACTCTGTAACCAACACAACAGGATAGTGATAAAATCTGTATCACTATTTATGAGACTCTCCCATTCACTTAAGCCAGGTAAGCAGGTGATGTGTCCAGACAATTTCTTTCTGTAAAATGGATGTAGCCTAGAAATACTGGAACCAACTTCTCAAAACTTTGCCTCTGACAAGACATGGTCTGTGTGGGTTATGGAAGAACACGAGAGTGATAACAGCATGTCAGACTAAAGGCTCATCTAGCTCAGTACTCAGTTTCCAAGAACAGGATAAAAAGTCTGCATAGTGAAGCACATAACGACAGAACAAGCATTTGCCTGGTCTCCAACCACTTGTGCATATACAAACTCATAAAATTCACCTGATTTCTCTCTTGGAGGCCTCAACCCAAAGCATCTTATTATACACAAAATCCACACATTATTTTAAAATAAACTTTCAGGTCATGCTTTTAGATATAAAACTAGTAAAAAACCAGTACAGATACCCTGACTACAAAATACAATGCTAGTTTAGCATTAACCAGCTGTTCTGAAGTCCTGAAAACATGTCCAAATCTCCACTGAGACACCCAACTTTCCGACTGTTTCTCTCAGCTCTGAGATACTAATGCTACCTGTACAGCCATCAACACAATTGGTGCTAACCACAGATAAGAAACGGCCAGAGGGACTCAGCTCCAAAGAAAACCAACAACCCACCTTCATATGTTTGCAATCCTCAAATAAGATGGGTGTGTTACAGAGCATCTTTAATGCACAGAGTAAACAGAGGTGCTCTGTGATGATAAACAACTCCAGATCCAAACCTAGTACCATGAGGGATAAGTCTTGGTATCATGACGTATTTTAGGAAATTCTTCTTTTCAAGCCGCAATCTACCTACATGCAGTCTATCTGCATGGTTATTTGGCCAGGTACAAAAGTTTTTGAAAGGAGCTGCTGCTCACAGCAGGCACAAATCGGCACCGTTTGTATGCAGAATAGAACAAAGCCAATATTGCTAGCAAAGGCCACAATATCTTTAAGCAAACTTATGATATTAAGGTATGTTGAAGATCCTTGCATATTTTTTATTATTTTGAGAACTTCTCATCACAGTGAAATCACTAGTAAAATTCTTGCTGATTTCAGTACAGCCAGAATTTCACCCCCACTTTGGTGCTGTCTAGACCAACTACTTGGTCTTTTGAAGAGGAAGAAAATGCTAATGCTAACCAACTGACATCTTAGTGGTTGTGAAAACAATTTTGGTGGTGCTTTTTGCAATGAAAAACATTTTTTAAGTTACAGTCCATTGAGAGAAAAAAAAAAAAACCAACAACCTTTTTGCTTCAAAAAAATGATATTTTTTAAAATATATTGTGAGCAAAACCTATACAATAAGAAAATACATTGCTTTTCCTTATGGTTATTAACAACCTTTCAAGATAAAAAGATTACAGATAATTAGAGATGCCAAGCAGTAAACTATTCATTTATGATTTTGCTTGTTAATCATAAAACATGAAAGGTTATTTAAGCTAACTGGATGTGCTGATTATCAGCACCATTACCTACAGCTGAAAAGAACTGTCAAATGTCATCAACTGTGAACCTTTCCACCACTGCATCTGAGACTTTCGACCAATTATTACCCCTAATAATAGCATCATTGCTTGTACTGCTTGCAAAATTCATGCAACTGTTTGAACTGCCAGTGACATCAGTACTTGGTCAGAAAGAGTATGAAAATACTGCAACAGTAACTGAGGCTTTAAATGTGAAAAACCAAAATCAGTATTTAATTATTTCAAGAAATAATCAAATGTCTACTGATAACAGTTTTGAAGATAACTTAGTAAGAGCAGTAAGATAAATTTATAGTGAAAATTATGTTGGTTTTTCACATAGACTCCTGGTCTCTGACAAAAGATTTTTAGCATTTTTCTAGCTACTTATTCAGATAGTGCTATATTTTATGTTACTGAACTTCAGTTTCATTTGTGTTTCTCTTCTGTCCTTTGTGGGCTGTGCTCTTAGAAGGATTTTGTATTTCTGAAAACACATCATTAACTACAGAGAAATGAGCAGAACTGTATCACGGTGATATCTGAATTTCGGTAGTCACACAGTAGTAAAAAAGACGCTCTCAGGTGTCCCTTCAAAAATGATCACTATTAACATCAACATGGCACTACAGAGGTCTAAGAAACCATTATATTATATTGGGCCAGATGGATCATTAGGCTATTGAGATACCTTTTAAAGATACAGGCACTGACAGTCACAAGTGAACCAACATGGGTCAAAAAAAGGAAGCAATTTTGTTACCACCATGCTGAGCTCAGGGTGACATTGCTTTCTGGTCTGCTTGGCTTACTGCCTCGGTTTCAAGATGATAATATTGCAACTTAATGATTTCCAGACTACGGTAGATTCCTGTTTAGCAAGGTGAAACTGAGGCACAGCAAATGTGGGCAGACAGAGGTTCCTGGATTCAAAAGCAAGGACCACTACCAAGAAAACTTAATTGCAGAGTAACAAGTCCAAGTTTAAGAGTTGCTCCATAGCAACTATTTCATTAAACAAACAGAAATCATGGTTCTATTTACTGGGAGGTTTTGTTAGTGATGTCAGTAAGGCCAGTTCTCATTATTGCACAAGGCCCACCCTTCCTCCTGGTTTTGACAGTTTTAAGTTGAAGGCTTCAGTGTGCCTATTGAGTACCTGAGTGAACTTGGCATTTTATTCAGTTGTTGCTGTATGTATGTATTACAAATGGACACTGTCAACATACATTCCTACTTTTACAGCCAGGATTGCTATTGTTCCTTAACATGCAAGCTACTTAAATTGAAAAATGCTGGTTTAATCTCATTTTATATTGAATTTCTGTTCTAATAACAAAAAAAAATCTATGGCTGCCCATGTCTTAATAGTTGGTAACTAAGAGGAAGAATAAATATAACAAACATAGCATAACCCTATAACATACCATACAGAACACGGAGTACCTTTGTAATAATTTCAAGTCAATCCTGGAAGACTAATTTATGGTTTTATTGTTTTAAGTAGGACTGGATGTAGTAAATACATTGAAAAGGTCATCAAGTATTGAGAATAATTTTATTTAAAATAGTACTATACAATAATTACTGACTTACAGTATTAGATCAGCAGGAAATTGCTTTAAGTAATATTTGACAACTAAAATGTGACCACTGTGGACCTCTTTAGATTTTATTTGATTTAACATCTGTGCAAACTTGACTTATAAGCTTGGTTGTTTCCTATAACATTAAGACACTTGCGGTCTTGAGTTTTGTGTTTGGTTTTTTTTTTTTTAACAGTTCCTGCTGTAGCCCATAGAATACAAATACAAAATGGATTAAGGATTTGAATTTAAACACAGACGAAGAACAGCAGGCCCGGTATGTTCTCCTTTGCAACAGTGCCACAGAGCAGCAGCTCAGCACATGTGGCAGAACAGGCTATGAGTGCTCCTGGTCCTCTTCAATGGAAAACCTAATTAGTTTACATTTACTGATACTTTATGTTTAAATTTTATTAAAGGTATCTGACTTTGTGCAGAACCAGCTGAAGAGCACATTCATTCTACTGGCTCAGCTCTGACAGCAGCAGCAGAGAGCAGATACATTCAAAGCAACACAACTAATTCTGCAGTGATTATACAACTGAGTGTATGCAAAAAGGTTATAGTCACTTTTAAGCTTTTGCCACAGCTGACCAAAGACCTGTGAAAAAGCCAAAGACAGCTGCAAGTGGTGTCTACTAATAATCATACATGAGTAAGTGAAAAATTAGAATCTAAGAAGACTAAATAAATTTGTTGCAGGACATGATGTGGCATGGCCAGTAGTTGCCATTACGGTAATTGAGTTTAATTTTCTGTGTAAAAAAAAATCCAGTACAACTTCAACTAGTAATTTCTGAAATTAGACCGTAACTTGAGCTGTGGAAAGATATCTTTTTTTAAGAAATTACAATGAATTCTATCATTTCTAAGTTGATACAAAAAGTTACAAGGAGAACAGACAGCCCACCAAACCCAAAGGCATTTCATTTGCAATTTAAAATGGTATCTAAACATCATTGTTTAAGCCTCAGAACATAAAAATCAAACAGAAAAACTCATTAAAGCTTTAAACTTTACAAGAAACTGGTTTTCATCAAGAATAAAAAAATATTTAAAAACAATGGAATAGAATTTGTTTTAATTATCTTACAAATACCAGACTGTAAATCTGTGAATTTTGCTGTTGATGCCTCAAGACATGTCTCACTGTGTTTTGGGCAAATCTATTGAAAAAGAAATGAAGTGGACAGATACATAAGCAGAATCATAATTTAGCAATCAGATTAAAATAATGCCTACTGACTTAGAATAGAATAGACTATTTCAGTGGGAAGTTGATCACCTAGTCCAGTTGTGTGACCACTTCAGGGCTGACCAGAAGTTCAAGCATTTTGTTAAGGACATTGTCCAAATGCCTCTTAAACACTGACAGACTTGGGGCATGGACCACTTCTTGACAAAGCCTTTTCCAGTGTCTGGCCACTCGGTTGTAAAAAACCCACTTCCTAATGTCCTGTTGTAGTGGTTTGACCTTGACTGGATGCCAGGTGTCCACTGAGTCACTCTATCACTTCCCTCTCCTCCTCTCAGGTGGACCAGGGGGAAGAAAATAAGATGAAACTCATAGGTTAAGATAAATGCAGTTTAATGAAAAGCAAAGCGATGTCTGCATGCGGAAGCAAAAGAAAACAAAGATTTATTCTCTACTTCTCATCAGCAGGCACTGTCTGGCCCTTTTTGGGAAGCAGGGCTCCAAATGTGTAGTGGTTGCTCTAGAGGACAGATGTCCATTCCCACCCCCCCACCCCCCACC
>JANIJG010001834.1:0-24287 GCA_024611175.1 Megaceryle torquata | reverse complement strand
AAAAAAAAAAAAAAAAAAAAAAAAAAAAAAAAAAAAAAGACCAGCAAGTATCTATTTAGGATTCTTGTAATGAAAAACTGTTAATTTATTTCTTGCATACACAGATATCAAATCACAGCTGCCATTTTTACCATTCTGTCCACTGAAACTGTCCACATGAGTTATTTTTAATTCCAATTTTTGTATTCCTTACAAGAAACTCCTCTGTAGAAAGACTACAACAATTCAGATTTCTGCTTGCCTTAAGGGCACAACTGTTCCCTTTCGGTTTACCATTTACACCGGTTGTTTCAGCTCTGAATGTAATTTTAACTACAATGATGAAATGAGAACAGCTTCCATAATTTTTTGGAGGTAACAGATGCAGTCCCTTCATAAAATGACAGTTATTGCTTCTTCTTACTTTGTGTTTCATTATCAAGCTCTGTCTCTATGCTGCTTACAAGATGACATAGTCTAGGCAGCTTGCATGTCACTTCTTAGTTACAATTTATATTCTTTTTCACTGTAAATACTAAAGGAAACATATGTTAACTGTTAAATTCTATTTCATGCTCAAAAAAATACTCTCCTGAGTCGTTCCTTATAAAGGAATAATAAAGGTTCTATGAATATTTATATCAAGTTTTTTAACCCTTTTTAGCACTTCATGGATTAAGAAGTCATAAACAGTGAAAGGTGTAAACATGCAGAAGTATTTTCTGTGAATCCGATGATAAAATTTTCATCCTTCATTTCCTTGACTAGGGAATTTCAGTCTCAAGTTTAGAACAAAAGCAGAATTCTTGATGTTTCCCTTTCCATCTGTCATGACATAGAGGGTTACCCAGTCTACAAGTGCGTAGAGACTGCAACCATGGGTTCATAGGATGCCATGACACACAAGAACACAAACGCATATATGCTCTAAATTTCTCTACTTTATTACAGATAACCACAAATACCACAAAAATCACCCAAAGCATGTAAACTATCATAAAAATAACTGCTAGCCAGTATGTCTATGTTTCATAAGGATACTATTAGCCATCTGTAATATGGTATCAATCAATAGTATGGGAGCAGTTAACAGCAGCAACAAATCACATAGCAACAACCAATAACAGCAACAACTAAGTAGGTATATACTATTACAAGTATAGGTATACAGGTATATATAGGAATATACTATTACAAGTTACTACAAACCTCATTAGTGAAGCAATTTAAAATAATAAAGCTGCAGATATGCTCATGGTAGATCATTTATATGGTTATATAATACCAGTAGCAAGCAACCTAGATTTCAGAGGGGCCAAACCATTCCAGAGAGACTGACAAACCAGTCCCAGAAGGGAACCCAACTATTCCAGGAGGCCAAACAGAAGGTGACCAGTAAAATAACATATTTCAATCTCACTTCAAAGATGATTCACATCACAGAATCTGGAGTCAGACAGGCATCCCTGGTAAGAGTCCAAGATCTTGTAAAGACTTAATGTGGAATTCAGCCTCTTTAGGAAAGAAAACATATATGCAGCACAAGAAGTTCTCAGAGAGAGAAGTTTCATTCTGGATAAGATGTAAATCCTTTTTATACCACAGAGACATGAGGGCATAGCATATCACCACTTTGAGCAGCCAATAGATGCTTTTCATTTAATTTTTTCACCTGTAATAGCCAAAAGAATATTTTCTGTTCTTTCAAACCAATTTTATTTTCCCAGACTATTTCCTCTTTTTCAGATTATAAATTGCCATTAGAGTCTTTTTGTTGTTTTACACTTATTGATGGTATCTCAGTGTGTGTCTTCTTCATAGGTACCCAGCTGTACTTCAAAGATGCCAGCTGCAATTTACAAGGATGTTTCTGATTCCCCAGCCTATTTCCCAGGCTCACAGCTCCCAGGCTGGCAGGCAGTTTGTCTGAAGATATTCTTCTGCAGACATTTTCTTCTGTTCAGTAATTTTCACCTTTTAATCTTTATGGATGTTCATATTAGCATCTCCTGCCATCAACTCATATCCCCAGAATCTTTCAAGGTCACTTTGTGTTAAAACTGAACTTTTCAGCATTGCATGATCAGAAGAGTAAGTAAAAGAGCAAATTAAATAGCATATAATTAATAATTCTTTCTATCCTAATGAAGACTTGGGCTCTGCAAAGCTCTGATTGTTTCTGTATTCTTCCATCTTGAAATAAATTTTAAATGGTGCACTAGGGTCCATAACTGAACCTTTCTTAAATTGTAGATGCTTCATATCATTAATAAATCATGCTCCAGTTTACTTTACACATCTTGAATAAAAACAGTTATAAACATTTTCTTATATCAAAGGTCAGAAGTAAAGGATTTCTAAACATTGAAGAAAGAAAATGAATAATCTAGGTAGTTGAACAACAGTTTTTGAAGGGCATCTGAATCTTTTCTACATTTAAAAATTAAAAGGAATGTAGACTGTCCCAAAAACTGTCCACAGTATAACAATGTGTGCATAAACAAATCAAAAGTGGAATATTAGAACAAATGTGTGTTGTGTTGTTATGTTGGAATAGTTTCAGATTGTTAGGGAAATAGAAGTTAAAATCTGAATTTTGATATAGTGGGTAATTTATCTGAAAAGAAAACAAATAATTTATTTTAAAGTTCTAATAATGATCTTCACTTGATCAAGAGTTTAACAGTGTTTTATTAAAAAGTAAAAGAAATGTATGGAGGTTTCTTTACCTTTAACCTTCTCAAGTTCTAAAATCAACATTCACTGTTCTTCCCTTATTAACTGAGTGTGCCACCTCATCATGGAAAACTGTCAGGTACATCAGGCAGTGAATGCCCTTGGTAAATTCATGCTGACTGTTCCCATAGTCCTTCTTTCCTTCATGTGCCTAGACACACTTTCAGGAAATTGGAATTGGAATATTTTAGTATTTGGAATACTCCAAAATCTTCCTAGGACTGAGATTATGCTGACTGGTCTGTAGTTCCCTGGTTCCTCCTTCTGGTTGTTTTTGGTTTTTTGTTTTTTGGTTTTTTTTTTTTTTTTTTTTGAAGATGAGGATGTCATTTGCCTGACTACACCCCTGGTTTGACTATTTCCCAAAATTTTGCTGAATGTACTTAGACAACTGATGGAATAAATATAAAGTGCATGTAGCTGAAAATCAGTATCGATCTAATTAAGGCCTTATATACTGAATAGAGATTTGAAGTTATTATATGTTCTGTAACTATGTGTTTAGAGACCCCTGTTACAGTGATTAAAATTTTTAGAATATGAAAACAAAAGTACTGTGCTTGATCAGGAATAATTATAAATATTGTATTCTAATATGTTAGATTTCAGTTATATCAACTATGTTGATATTGGTTGCTGTTAATTTTATTTAAGAATAAACTCTTGATGAGAAAAGCAAGGTACAATTAAATGTATTCAACAGAAGAAAAAACAAGAGGGAGATTTCACTTTTTTTAAGATCATGGACAGACTGTAATAAAGTATAAGATTATAGTATAGGAGGACAAGAACAAGTCAAACACTGTTTTTTATTTGTAATACCATAATAATTTTGATTGCATTGTTCTCAGTTTTCCTTTAGATGCTAGAAAATTGAGGAGCATAATAATTCAGTGTGAAAAAATAGCAGTTAAGAACACTCAATATTTTGTGGCCAAATAAGAATTCTCTGATATCCTTAATCACTCTTTCACTCAGTCTTCTAGTGGTCATTAGTATGCATTCTTCCTTTGAGATCCATAAGAAAGGACCTACTGGGAACACTTGCCAGTGAATTGGCTGTCAAGCTGAGTTAAAGACTCCATATTGCCATCAATGCGTGTATCAGAACATAAAGTGCTCTACATCTTGTTGCATTACGAAAGACAAGACACAAGTTTGTGCCTTTATTACCACATATAAAAGAAAAACAATCAATCAAACAAACAAAACCCCACAGCAGGTGGTCCTGTAATAGACAACCAAAAAAAAAACCAAAGCAAAACAAAACCAAACCAGGGATATACTTCTAAGTATATTTTTCACAGTACATTTTTGGTTTAGCATGTTTTCTATTTCACATCTGTTCAAACACCAGCATATAACTAAAATTTGCTCTTGAAAGGCACATAGTACAGTAAAGCTACTACACATAAAGTAATTCTCAAATTTCAGAGTGAGCACTTATATGCCACAAACCCTTGTTAAATAAATAACTTATAAGACAATGGTTATTACATATAAGACAACAGTTATTACACATTTATCGCCTTTATAATGATATAGATCAGAAAGAGATTTGGCTCACATAAGGAAATGCCTACTGTTTTTGGGTACCCAGATGAGAGCCAAATGTAGAACACTCACGTAAACAAATTCAGAAAAATTACAGCAATCTATATGGTATATCCCAGATTAGAATTAGAATAAGCATTTTCATAGAGCTTGAACATTATAGCAAAATTGAATTGTGGTGTCTGGCATTTTTTTCCCAAATCAAAAGTCTCCTATAATATAAAGGTGCTAATTCAAAGATTATTTTTAGACTGCATTATTTTACTTCATTTTGTTATAATAAAAGAGCAGGAAATTGCTCAGTGAAAGTTTTGTCTATCTTTTCTGATATTATATTCCAAGTAATTAGTTTCTTTTCTAGCAATTCTGTTATTTTCTGTTGAGTTACTGCAAGTCTATATATGTATATCAGACCATCACTATCATACATACACACATTTGATACTATAGAAGTCTGTAATAAGCTTCTACACTACTTATTCTGATCTATTTTTGGATTTGTAGAACTATCGTGGTGTTATTCCCTACAAAACTTTGAAGCTGGTATACAAAGCCAAGAAATTAAAATAGCAATACGTCCTATTTAGTAACAATGGAATTAAAAAGGGAGGGGAAAAAACTCTGTCTACCTGCTTAATTGTAGTATGCAAGCATTAGAGTCAAGCATTTGTCTCAAAGCATGATCAAAAAGACTGAAATAGTTACAAGCCCTTATAAAATGTCAAAAAAAATTATTGACAAAGGTGACCAGCATAGAGCAGGTAATGAACTATTCCTACTGAATTAATAGACAGAAGAAACCTTCCACATTTCTGACATCCGTTCATAGTTTGTTATCTTACACATATTTTGTTAGATACCAGTTTTTCACAGGGTCTTAGACTGGTCTTTTGAGCCTTACTACCTCTGAAATAGATTATAACAGATGAGCAATACCTTTGAGTGTGAGCATTAAATTCAACATTATCAATACATGAACCAATTACCCATGTTGAAGTCCTAGCTTTCAATCTGACAGCACCTCTCCAGCTTTCTGAGTCTCAAATTCTGTGAGTTCACTGAGCAGATATTACAGGTGTGATAGATCTATTGCTTTTTCTCTGATAAAGCAGGCCATAACTGTGCACTGAAAGCAACTCACTCTATATCTTCTTGATACACTTCCCTATCTGCCATGCACTCCCTTCTCCATAAACTAAATCACTTGAACTGTGTCAAGGAGGTATAGTTGCTCAGCAAGTAAGAAAGATTCTGAAAGACAAATCTCTTTCCTCCCTGTAGCCTGGTTCTCCTAAACTTATTAACCTTAACTGCTGGCCTGGGAACACAATATTGAACAAATTGTTCCAAGAAGCATTGTATTTTGCTTCCTCTATCAATCTGGATTATGTTTCTAGCCACTGGAGTTCATATTTCTAATTGAATTGATTAAAAACAATGCTAGTGCAGTTGTGGGGAAAATATTGGTACAAGCTACAGATTGGAGAGGAGTCCTCTGCAAAATATCCTCTTCTGATATAATTCTACTTTTGAAGAGCATATTTGTAAAGTACTTTAACATCTGAAAATTCCACTAAAATTCACTTTAACTACACTTCCTTCCCCTTCTAACCCCAACACCATTGTGCTTCATGTTGTCTGTCTTTATATGTCTTTGCCATAGAAACAGAAATACCATGATAAACTTTCACAAAAGGGTGGTTTGTATTGACACTTAACTGTAAATCTTCTTCGTATTTTCCTTCTTAGTGACTGCTGGTAACATAGGCAAAGAAAAATCTCTGGTCCTTCCTTAAAACGTATTCTATGTCACACAATACTAGAAATATATAAACAATATATAATTTAGTAATTTTTTTTTCTGAAAGGAGATACTTTTTTCTCCGAATAGAAGATGTTCTCAAAGTAAACAATATGATGTTTTAGTTTTGTTCTATGGACATATTAAAAAAGGTTTAGCTGCTATGGTCTGAGGACATGTAGAACTTCAGGTTTTAGTATAAGACGAGTAAGCGGGTATATTTAAATGTGTTCTTTTGCATAGGTAGGCATTCATATACATTTCCATTAATTTCTGGAATACAATTCATGTGTAGCCAATAACTATGTTTAATACACTACATAGTCCTTATAATTAAAGTACATAAGCATTTTCAAGTTCACAAAGGAAAAATCTAGAATGAAAATAATATTCAGCTGGAATATTTTATTCTAATGTTTATTCTAAAAGGAATGTTGTGGAATACTTCAGACATAGCAATCTTCATATCTGGAAACCAGAGTTCATTACTTCATTGCTATAATTGATGAGGGGGAGCCCCACAACAAAAGATCAGTGTAAGCTTGAGCACTGGAAATATTGTCCAAGGTTAAGGCTATTCAGTTAACAGAAGCAAACATAACAAAAGAAGAGTCAGCAATAAAATTTAGAGTTCAAATCAATATATTTTATTTTGAAAAGTGTTGACCAGTCTTAACATACAATCCCCTTTTTATCCTTTTACTTCCAGATTTATCTTGAAGCATCTTAGAAAAGCCAAACATTAGTTTTCTAAAATAAAAGAAACTGAGTTAAGAGATTTCATATTCTTTACATTACTGGCTTCTTAAGAGTTAAGCTTCCTGTGTAGTTTTTGTGTGTCTATTCCACGAGTCAAATAATTCCATGAATCAGTTCCTGGCTTCTGTTGGATTTCTAAGGGTCTAACCCAATTTATTTGGAAAGATCCCCTATGCCCTTTCCTAAATGTAGTTACTATACAAATAATTGTGTTCTAGATATGACTATGGCTGACAAGAATGTGGCATTTACTTTATAGTAGATATACTAGAAGCTTCAAACCCTTGGGATTAAGCTAAAAAAAACAAAAACAGAAACAAAACAAAACAAAAAAAAAAGGAGTTAATTCTGCAACAGGATATTTTTCTTGATACTACCAACAAATAGGATTGGTGATTTCCTCAAGTAATACACACTGGCCTTGAGCAGGATGCCAGCAGCAAAAAGCTCTTACTTTTTGTGTAATGGCATCCAACATGACCACCAGAGGATGTGACATTAAGCTGATTAGGAGTGACATTTTATTTCAGTCACTTGCTGCACAGGGGTTTTCAAATAATAAAAATTAAAAACAATGTAAAAAATATTTAAATCGTGATTGTGGTAGTTCAACATTTTTTATCAGCTCATCAGCTGTTGCATAGTCATATGTCTAAAACTAAAATGTAGCATTTGTGGAACTGCAACACAACAGATACTATTATTTTTCAGACAATTTAGTAGCACCAAGTAAAATTTTATTGTCACTGATTAGTTCCAAAGAGATGGGACCAAAATGTTCACAAGAAAAACCATGTAAAATACAGTTCTTAAAATCTGGAGCTATACTCCCTTTACCAAAGGGATCACGCTAGGACTACTTGTCCAATATTTCTTCAAAGCTCTTTAGCAAGAGGGCTATTCCTGTAGCCAGTCATCCAACAACTATAATAAAAAATAAGCTTTTGACTTACTACAAATGCATTTAAAATCAATATTCCAAATCAAATTGTATTTTTTATTTCCAGTTATGATTTTTTGAATTCCCATACAAAATTAAATCCGGCTATTCATGCAATTTACAAGTTTTCATCACAAAAGTTAAGTTATCACAGTATCAACTTTGCCAACATCTCATAGTTTTTATAGATCTGGGTTATAGCATCTTGCCTTTCTCTTCTGAGAAGCAATTTCTTTTTCTTGTTAGAACTAGTTCAGCCAAAGGGTAATAATAACTTTCTTTATCTGTAAAGTGAAATACCAATACTGAAGGAAATTATCTACTCAAGGTCTTATACTAAATTAATGGAATAACTAATTGAAATCAGCTGTCACATCTAGAAAAAAAAATCTAGGAAAGAATCAGTCTGATGAGTTGATATGTTATTATGACTGTATTGTCAAGTCTAGTCACTTTACAGTTTCATTGTGTATTTCTACTTTTTCTGTTTTGTATGGATACTCACGTCAAAAAGTGAAAACTGGTGTATTGAGCTATTGGAATATGGTAACACTTGTGCAGAGAATCAGATCTCTCAAAGGGGTTGGTCAGTCACTGTCCAGTGGCTATAGGACCCTCTGCTTCAAGGGTTCTTGCAAGAGTGTCTTCAGCTGGACTGGAAGAAACTCTTCAAACCACTGTTCTACTCAGTGCTTATAATCCAGTATCCTCAGGACCCATGTGACCACCTCAACACATGCATCACTTAATATACCTTAATCACTTGATACACCTTTTAAGAACATACAAGACATCTCTTACATATCTTAGCCACACACAAATTACTATCTGTCATTGTCATTCCTGAAGAAATAGTTTCTACTGACTTTTCACCACTATTATATCTATGCATACCTTGATCACTTCTGTAGCATGACTTTGGGACACTTCACCCAGGATGTTATTCAACACATGTAGGTATGGAAATTGCACTAGCAGTAGCAACCACCTGCTGGCAGGATGGCAGGAAAAAATGCAGAACTGTTCAAAATTACCACCTGGAAGGCTCCTGTCTAATATTAATAGTAAAGGTCCACCTTGTTTCAAGCTCATCTGTTGTCTCACACAAGTCCATTACCTTATCTATTCAGATCACTGTCTAGGCAGTTCTTGAACCACCTGAGGAATTAACGACTTAGGTGTTCATCAATAAACATAGTATATAAAAAGTATAGCCCTGATACCCAACTACACCACAACTAGAGCTGAAGTAAAACCTGATTTTCAGATTTATAACTCACTAATAGCTTAAGTCCTATCACTCTTGCCACGTCGGCAGCCATATCTCTTAGTATTCTTTGAAACTTACTATAAAGCATTCACTGCGTTCAACCTTTTTTCATCCTGTCTCATACTCTTAACACAGTACAGGTAAACACTACAATGTTCTACCTTTTAGATGCTGGGCATTAAAGTTCTTCTCATCTAAGAATTTATTTGCTGTGTGCTTAAAATAACTTCTGTTATTTTAAGTCTGTGAGCTATCTCAATGACATCAAAATGATTTTACAGGACGCTGAAATTAAGTACATCTGTAAATTGGTTTTAGGGCTATTGCATAATGATTGCCATTCATGGGATGATTAATGCTTTCTTCCATATACGCAGAGTATACCACATTCTTTCTAAGAAAAGCACAAGGTCACAGGAAGTACTTTACTATATTAGTTTGTAGGTTAAAAAACTTTGTAACATAGTAGAGAAAAAAAAAAATCTAATGGTGATGACTTTTCCTTCATCCTTTCATAGACTGATTTCCTTTACACTAAGCCCAGTAGAGAACCAAAGATATGGTGTGGTTCCCTTAGGAAAGACAACATTGACTACTAAACTAAGCCAAGAATCTTGGGTTCATCTTCTAAAGTGCATGCTATTATCAGAGCACTCTATTCAGCATTAGCAACTCTTCTTTTTAGAGGCATTACTGTGAGGCAAGACTTCAATTGTATATATACATAATGGAAATGTACTTGCATGTGATAGCCAAAAGTAACTTTAAACCCATTTTTATCAGAAGGTAGGAGATATTTTTAGTGCTATATTTTTGATATTTTTTTAACCAAAGAGGCAACAGCACCTTTTCAAAACTAATAAAGAAACAAGTGTATTAGTGCAGTGAATATTTTACATTAGAGACTGTCAAAATTTAACCAGAGTAGTGCCACTAACAGAGACTAAAATGTTCAAATTTGGATGTTTGACTTTTAGTTTCATATTTAGGCATTAAAATTTGGGTCCTTAAGCATGAACTAGATAACCTACTTTTGAAAATGTTGCCTACTAGAGCATTTGTGTTCACACCAGCTGAATGTCTAATGTTCCTTCTAATAAAGTATTTTTAAGAATGATCTGTTACCCACTGAGACAAAGATCTCTGCTGCTGATGCAGCTAAAATTCATGAAGTGGTAAAGAAGATGTATGACCTCTCAGAGCAGTGATCCACTCTGACTGCAGCAACAATGCAGAGCATTTTTTACTAGAGCTAGAGATAGTCTCACTTTACTAGATTCAGAGACAACACAGACTCTCTGCTTTGCAGTAGGACACTTTAAAATTTCATTTTTTGTTTGCTTGTCTTGCTGTGATATCTAATATTAAATAATCCTAATCTTTATAATATTCTCTCATCGTTCCATGCAATATCAGCATAATTGCAAAATATGATGATTTTTTTTTTTTTGTCCTTTACCCCTGATTGTTACTTACATAATTTGAAGGTGAAGCACAGCATCTCCTTTGGTAATAAATAGCAAATAAATTTTTTTTTGTCACAGCCAGTTACAGCTTAGACTGCAGGAGGCTGAATATTTACTATACCTAGTTGGAGTTATGGAATGTTACCTTAAATGCAAAATGGGAATAGAAGCCTTACAAGACATAAATAGATTTGGTTTGCTTTATGCTTTCCTGGATATAAATGACTATTCAAAGTGTAAGAATGTGGAGAAACTATCACCAGTGTTTTGCTTCTTACAGCCTTACCTCTAGCACAAAAAGACAACTGATTTAAGAAAACTGAGGATAATGGGTACATAATATACAGCACACCATTCATCAGATTATGTAGATATTGAAAGTGATTATCACAAACTGATAGCTTCCCTTTTTTTGATACTACAAAGAATCATAATCAGAATAAGATAGGATGGCATTGACAATATATTTTTAAATATTTTTTTTACATTTAATAGAAAATTTATATCATATAAAAAATTAGAGAACAGCAAATAATGTAAGTGAAACAAAAAAATCCAGAAGTTATTACTATGTTTTCAACAATCTGTGAATCATTTTTTCCTAACTGCGATTCAAGAGAGGTATCAATTATATCTCTGTGTGTAGCAGAAGAGTCAGTTTATTCCACAGCTGTTTTCAAATGAATCCCCAGCTTCTGATCATCTTTAACCTATTTCCCTTTGTTCTCAACATTCCCTTACCTTCTGTAGTCCCCTTCTTGTATATATTTCTGCAAAGCCAAGAAAAGAATACTTCTAAAGATCTATGAGTTATCTGATGAGATGGTTTACAAGTATCACAATACAGTTTTTTACCTTTGCCCACAAAATCCTGAAACTCCATAGTATATTTTCACAACTCATAATTAAAAATCATCATTTGTATTTCACAATGGAGGAACTGAGTTACCTGCTCAAAGGCAAATGGGAAACATGATGTGACTCAGGTGTATGCATATGCAGTAGACCATAATGTTGTTAAACAGCAGGACTTCAAATACACATTGTACATGAAGTGTATCCAATCCTTTTAAAATATTTCTTGAATGTGTTACAACCCCTTAATTGACCCTAAGTGAGTCAGTCATTATTTGAGCTTCAGATTTGCTCCTAGGTCAGTAGTAAGATCAATAATAAAAAGCTGGTCCATTGACTGCCAGTCTGAAACAGGAAATTGTTCTTGAAAGTACAGATGGTCTTCTTTTCTTATAAAAGAAAGTGATCCAAATGACTATTGCTTTCTTATTTAAATAAATCTATACTACTTTTAAATGTGTGACTTGAAAGTAGGTTAGAGTTTTCTGCAGGAAATCTATTTGCCTAGTTCAGTACATGTGCTAACAGAAAATATGCAGACTATTCTGTCTCTTTTTATCCATCTATTTATGTTAGATTAGATCGTATATTTTAAAAAGTAGTTATTTAATACTATAACGTCTTTCAGGATGGAAGGCTAATATGCACAGCATAAAGCTAGTGTTCCCTACATAGTATTAATCTAGTTTGAAGAAAATAATAGGAAATATGTGTGTCAGAATAAATTACAACAAAGCCTCCAACTCTGGAAATAGCATCAGTCTATGGAATAACAAAATATGTGAGGAACTATAATTACTTTTCCATTATTCAAATCTTCTTAATGAAATGTTTATATATTATGATAAGCTCACATTAATTAACATTTGTTGTCAGTAAGTATTCAGGCTTTTGTTATCCAGTCCACCTGAAAATCTGCACTGTGTATTATTTCAGATGCATGACATTTGAAGCAAAAAGGTTTTTACAACATTAAGCAAGTGCTGTAACAGACAAAAATATTTAATCCACAACTGTAAACCATTTACTTTTGAATATAGTACAGGGTACTAGCTAATATATTTTCAGATTAAAAACAAACAAAAAAAAAATTTTATTGCTACCCATCAGTTCTGAGTAACCTCCAAATAAGAATAATCATTAATGCAAAATTTGTAGCAGATTTCATACTCAACCATCTCTCACAACACAGTCTATTTCTGTCTCACAGTCTATTTCTGTCTCACAGTCTATTCTGTCTCACAGACAACATAAAACAACCTTAACTACAGATCTGGTGAGTGATGGGGAATATTTTATAATATTACCAAGAAAAAAAAAATCTATTTGACAATGAGCAGTCTCACATGATGGATTGCATGTTATCTTAAATTTGAATTACAATGTTAGTAAAGATCAAGAGTAAAGAAACTGTATGGAAACATTGAACTGGTGAGATGATACAAAGAGTGCCTTGGTGTCTGGAACAATGTATAAGAAACTGTCTTTCCATTCAGTTCAGAAAATGCATTATGGAAACAAGTCATCTCATATATTTCTCCTCTGCTTAGTCAGAATACAGTTGATCAAATTCAATCTCTGAAAAGCAGAGAAATTAAATATAATAAATATAGAAGATCAAAATAAAGATTTTAAACTTGAGATTTTAAATTCAGCTTTTAGTTGTCAGGGCTCTGCAGAGTCCACCAGGCCTGGCTGTCCCTATCCCTGCCCAATATGCCAGGGCTCCTCTCACCATGCCTGTGGCCCAGTATCCCATTTCAGCCTCCCAGAGCCATCAGCCCCTGCTCCAGCAATGCCGCAACAGGGCCAATCTCCAGTTTCTACTGCCCTGTACTGCCCAACTGTGGGCTCTGCTGAGCCGGGTCCTCCTGCAGACCTACGTCCCAGACCAGACGTGATCTATTCCCAACACTAAGACCCATGGAGGCGTGTGATTTCAGGGACTGGAGCTGTCCTGGTGCCCTGCCCCTCAATCGCTCTGCTCCTCTGGGGTGGTGACGTAGGCCTAGGCTGCCAGGTCCTGTCCTGACAGATTCCCTGGAGTCCCCCTGACAAGTTCTCAGGGAGCAGTCAACCACACTGAACCCAGACATCAACTCTAGACTTCTTAAGTTTAGTATATATTAAAGTTCCTTAATTTGTACTTTTCATTGGTCATGTGGGATCTGTTGGATATGATATGCAGGAAAGTATCACAGTCATGGAAAGACAAGAGAATAGTTATTAAGAAACTCAGGATACAGTAAAATGAACTTCACTAGACAAAACTATGCAGTCTGTACATGGATTAGTTTAGCAGTGTCACATTAAATTAACTGATCAGTCAGGTAACACAGACTATTGGCCAAGCACTACAGTTTCTATTGGTATCATCAGTTCTGTATGCACATAGGTTGTGCTAATAACACAATGCTGGGAGGAAAGTCTGACACACCATTCAGTGAGACCTAGACAGGGTGGAGAGTTGGGCAAGGAGAAATTTAATGAAATATAACAAGGGCAAGTGTAGAGTCTTTCATCTGAGAAAGAACAACCCCAGGTACCAGGATAAGCTGGGGACTGACCTGTTGGAAAGCTGCGTAGGGGTAAGAAACCTGGGGGTCCTGGTGGACAGCAGGATAACCATGAGTCAACAATGTGCCCTTGTGGCCAAGAAGGTCAATGGCATCCTGGAGTGTATTAGAAGGGATGTGGTTAGTAGATCAAGAGAGGTTCTCCTTCCCTTTTATTCTTCCTTGGTGAGGCCACATCTGGAATATTGTGTCTAGTTCTGGGTCCTTCAGTTCAAGAGGGACAGAGAACTCCTTGAGAGAGTCCAGTGCTGACCCACAAGAATGATTAAGGGACTGGAACATCTCCCTTATGAGGAAAGGCTGAGGGAGCTGGGTCTCTTTAGCTTGGAGGAGACTGAGGGGTGATTTCATTAATGTTTATAAATATGTGAAGGGTGAGTGCCAGGAGGATGAAGCCAGGCTCTTCTCATTCTCAACCAATGATAGGACAAGGGGCAACAGGTGCAAGCTGGAACATAGGAGGTTCCACATAAATATGAGAAAAAAACTTTTTCACTGTGAGGTTAACAGAACACTGGAACGGGCTGCCCAGAGAGGTTGTGGGGTGTCCTTCTCTTAAGGTATTCAAAACCTGCCTGGATACATTCCTGTCTGATCTGATCTAGGTGATCCTGCTCCTGCAGGGGGATTAGGTTAGATATCTTTCAAGGTCCCTTCCAATCACTAACGTTTTGTGATTCTGTGCTAAGTGCAAGCATGAGAAAACTTCATGAGAGAACTTCGACATTTGGACCCTTACATATGCCATATAAACAAATGCTTGTAACTTCCTTGTCTTATCAGTTTTCAAATTTTCACTGACAATTTCAGACCTATTGTCTGAATATGCAGTTCCTTCATGTTTAGAGCAGACTGGCAGAAACAAACCCTATCAAGGGAATTGGCATATGCCTTGGACTTTGGGCTGTGGGGATTCTGCCTTTCCATGCCCCTGAAGTTGAAACTTGTGCACAGTCAGACCCAGGATATTTCTCCCATCTCAGTGTGATGGATGTGGCTGATGATGTTCCTGTTGGCAGGTCTGGGCAATAGCAAAACTGTACCTGTATTCCAGAGATGCAGCTGAAGAGGTGCATGTGTGCACACAAACTTCCCACTAGCATGTCTGAATGCAAAAACTGACAGAAAGTGGTGTCATCTTGGCACCCACATACATGCCTACGGCTCTCACATATATGAACACAGCCAGACAGTGCTGTCATTTTCTCTGCTAATCAAGTCTTGGGTTCACTGGTGAAAATACATATGCACATAGAGCATTGAAACTCCCTAGTGGAACATACACTCTAGCCTCTACAGCTGCAGACATCCCTGACCTACAGATTCCCTGTGATCTGTGTCCCCTTTTCCAGGTGCTATCATCTAGGTACATACACACAGAGAAAAGAGTGAAATTGCACAGAGGGTAGTGAAGAATACGATTTAATAAGAAGATAGGATAGATTGCAGTGATTCGGTGAAGGGCTAAGTCAGACAAATGTACTGCTCAGCAGCTTCATTACATGCAACCTGCCCTTTCTATTCCCCCCTTCTCTCCATTTTCCATGTTGTACTTCTGTGAACCACTTTGATCCCTCCCTTTCTCCAGCTTTGTCTCCTCTCAAGAAACCCATCCTTAATTACCTTTTTTTTCCAATTTGTCCCAGTTTAGCTAAATCCACATCCAAATTTGACATTTTTGATAGCCCTTCTATGCACAAGCTTTACAGGAAGCCTTCATTATATGGTAGCAGGCAGGATTCCAGCCAGTTTTCAATGTTGCATGTTGTAGCTAAAAGAGAAAATAAAAGTACTTGTTGGACTTTGAACATATTCTTGCTGGCTTCACTACTGCATCTTTGAACTTCAAAATTCATCCAGCTTTCATCCAGTTTTCCTTTGACCTTTCTAGAAAGACCTTATTTCCTTCTGCTTTGTTAAACTTCACTTTACTAATTCAGAAGTTGTAACTTTTAGAAGGAAAATGTACATTAATAGCAAAAGTGTACTTGACAAGTTTCTGCCAGGTTGTCTGGAAATACCATTTTTGTGGGCAGTATCTATATTCTTAATGCTCTCATCTGGCAGTCACCAGCTTGTGGTCAGAATAGTGCTCACATTCTGATCTGCTTTTTACAACGAATTTTATAAGTATTTTAAAGCACCATAGATGTTTGTAGCTGTTAGGGTAATTATAATGAACATGTTGTGACAAGCTGCAGAGACAACGGTTCTTACACACGTGAGATTTCAGTTTTGAAGGCGAAAAGCAAACCTAGACTTGTCCATGAGAAAATCCACTTGTCTGTAGAAAAATCACACTGCAGAAAAGTCAGTAATAGGCAATGAGCTTAAAACAGAAGCAGAGGTTAACATCTTTGTTAGGGGTTGAAGTGCAGCAAATAGATCTTAATAGCCCTGGCCAGCTTTTGTTGAGACCCTACACACCTTGTCTACCCATGCGCCCAGGATATCCATTTCTGTCCAGGCTTGATAAGACTGTTTGTAGGTGTGTTTGTCTCCAACTGTGTCTCCTGGACAGACCCTTCAGATCTATAGTGCAGCTAGCTTGTCTCCAATCCCTAATGACTAGATGGAGCCCTTGGATGGACTTCTCAGATCTGGTTTCAGAAATCGCTTTAAAAGCCCAGTAGCTCATTCTACTATCCCATTAGCTTAAGGATAATATGGGGTGTGGAGTACCCACTTGATTCCCTCTTCCCTTGCCCATTCCTGCACTTTGGCAGCAGTAAAATGGTTATCATTGTCTGATTGAATAGAATCAGGTTTAGGGAGGAGGATAAACCATATTTTCAGGGCTCGCACTGTATTCTCCCCAGTTGTCCATGGAAATGCTTCAGTCTGAACTAAGACAGAAATCACTTCCACACCTACTAACACATACTGTTTCCCTTCTGCTTTTCAAAAAGGCCCTATATAATCTATCTGCCAAGGTTCCCAGAGAGCCCTTTTATCTCTTAGGTGAAGAGGGAATTCTTCCATGGGGTGTCATTCCAAACAAAGTCTGCATTGTTCACAGGCTGAAATACAACTTTTGCATACTTCCCAAGTGTCAGGCCAGCCTCTGGCATGTGTCTCATTGTATAAATCATTAGACCCTGTATGGCCACATTTAATATGTAGCCGTTCCAAGAGTCTATCCCACTTTTCCTCTGCTTGATTTTCCTTCTGCAAAGGGGCAACTCTGGCCAGCTCATCTGCCTTATTATTCCATTCGCCTGCCAGAGTGCCTCCTTCCTGGTGAGAAGGCACCCACACTACCACAAAACCTCCATGTTTGGCAGTATCCAAGATTTCTTGCCACTTCTCCTTTTGCCACACTGGCACTCAGTTAACATTCTAGTTGTTATGTCCAAAGGACCATGAATTTCCCTGTGTATCATGCCACTGTCTGCCCTTCAATATGTCTATGCCCAAAAGATTTGTTGGGAAAGCACTCACTGCAACTATGGTGTTAACTGGGTCTTCCTCCCCAGGCAACCATAATGTTACCAAGGCTGAAGGTACCGATACAGTTTTCCCCAATGCATTTAAGATAGATTTTTAGACAAAGCCAAAATTCCACACTGCTCTGCCTTAGACTGCATCAGTGCAGTGATTTGTGCCCCTGTATCAATTAAAAAGGTTACTGGTTTTTTTTTTCCCTTGGTCCTACAGCCACTGTAATCAATAAATACCCTTTCACATTTAAGGTGAGTGGTCATAAATATCCTCCAGGAAACGGAGGGTCTAGTTTCCTGACACCTTCTTTTCTTTATCTGCCTCTTCCTGAGGTCTATCAATGATGGGGCACTAGGGGTTGGTTCAAATTTAACTTTTCTCTCCAACCATCTTTGCATAAGTTTCTCCAGTTTCTGGGCTGGGAGCCCATCCATTAGATCTCGAGGAATGCTTCTCTGGAGTCCCAGTTGCCACCATCCCTGGCAATCAGGGAGTATAAGAGAGAGAGATCAGTGGGGCTGTGCCCTGAAGCCAAAGTAGCAGATGGAGGCTCCACAAGAGGCAGAGGATCCCCTCCTCTCTTGCCACCAGGCAGAAAGAGAGGACCTAAGAGATGAGGGGAGAAAGGAAACAGGTCCTTGCACAGGGACACAGAATAATCCCCTTCCAACCGCCCTCACCTTCACAGTTATCTCTACACAACAGGTTTGGGTCTCTGGAACTTGAGGTCCAGGTAAATGAGGATGTAGATGAAGGTCCATGCAGGGGGTTGCCTGGGGTGAATCAACCAGACTATGTATCAGGACTGCTTGTGTCAATGAAAAAGAGAGAGTAATTGTTGTAGACGATTCCCTTCTGAGGGGACCACAGGGCCCCTTCTGCCAACTGGACCCATCTCACAGGGAAGTTCTGCCTCCCTGGGGCCCAGGTCAGAGATATCACCAGAATACTCCCTGGTCTGGTTCAGCCCTCTGATTATTACCCACTGCTGGTTATGCAGGTTGGCAGTGATGAGGTTGCAGACAGAAATCCAAAAGCGATTATAAAGGACTTTAGGGCACTGGGGCAGTCAGTTGAATGATCAGGAGCACAAGTAATGTTTTCCTCATAGAAACACAGAATCATTAAGGTTGGAAACAACCTTCAAGATCATCAAGTCCAAATGTCTGCTAAATCTTATCATGACCACTAAACCATGTCCTGAATGCCATATCTAGATGTTTTTTGAACACCTCCAGGGATGGTGATACTACCATGTCCCCAGACAGTCTATTCCAATGTCTCACCACTCTCTCAGTAAAAAAAAATTTTCCTAATAGCCAATTTAAACCTCTCCTGGTGCAACTTAAGCCCATTTCTGCTTGTCTTATCACTAGTCACCTGAGAGAAGAGACCAACACCCACCTCACTACAACCTCCCTTCAGGTAGTTGTAGAGAGCAGTAAGATCTGCTCTCAGTCTCCTCTTCTCTAAACTAAACAACCCCAGGTCCCTCAGGCTCTCCTCATAAGACATTTTCTCCAGACCCTTTACCATCTTCACTGCCTTTCTCTGAATTCACTCCAGCACCTCCATATGTTTTTTAAGACAAGCTGAGGCCTTACCAGTGCTTGACTACAGGAGCGCAATCACTTCTCTAATCCTGCTGGACACACTTTTTGATCCAGGCCAGGATGCTGTTGGCCTTCTTGGCCACCTGGGCCAACTCATTGTTCATGTTCATGGCTCACATTCGGTCAGCTGTCCACCAGCACCCACAGATCCTTTTCTGCCATGAAGCTTTCCATCCACTTCTCCCCTCACCTGTAGCATTGCCCAAGGTTGCTGTGACCAAAGTGCAGGACCCGGGACTTGGCCTTGTTAAACCTCATCCCACTGACCTAATCCCATCGATCCAACTGTCCAATTCCTTCACTGTCAGGAAGAATATGGAAAGGAATAGGAGAACACACCTGATTAACACATGACTCAGAAGATAGTGCCCATGGTGGAATTTTGTTTTTTTTTTTTTTTTTGACCACTGGCTGCTTTACAAGACACCAGGACTGCTGGCAACAGATGGGGAATCTGCATCTCAAAGGCAGAAGAGGATCCTGGGGCAGGAGCTAGAGGGGCTTACTGCTAGGTCTTCAAGCTAGACATGAAGGGGGATGGAGGTAAAACTGGGCTTGCAAGAGAGGAGCCTGGGAGTGGCATGTAACTGTGGGCCTCTGTGGTAGTAAGGTTTTGCAGTCAGCTGTCTCAGTGGAAGTGAAGGATGATGATCCATGTGGCAGCAAAGTCACAAGAGTTGATAGGCTGATAGCTATTGAAGCATCTGAGAACTGGCTAGTGGCAACTGGGGCTTCTTCCTCCAAGAAGATGGCAGGACAATCAGCCCAGCTGAAGTGCATCTGTACCAATGAATACAGTATGGACAACAAGCAGGAGGACCTGGAGGCCATTGTGAAGCAAGAAAACCGTGATATAACTGCCATCACATAAATGTGGTAGGATGACTCACATGATTGGAGTGTTGCAATTGATGGCTACCAGCTGGTGAGGGGTCTTGAGAATAAGTCTTATGAGGAGTGGCTGAGGGAGCTGGGATTGTTTAGTCTGAAGACCTTACCACTCTCTACAACTACCTGAAAGGAGGTTGTTGTTAATAACAACACCATAACCAAAACAACAAAGCCAGAAAATCTGAAATTTCATGTAAAATGTGTCATAAAATGTTGTTATAACCATCTTTTTCCCATGTTGTACACTGTTCATTTCTTTTAATATTATTTTTTGAAGTATTTTATATCAAATTACATAAAAAACAACACAAACATTTTAACCATCCTTGAAGGTAGTGAGCCATTTTATCTTTCTGTTTTTATCCATAAGACTCTCTCCCTTATTCCCTTACTCTCCCTTTGGAGGGAGAGGGGTTAACAGAAAGCATCTGTTATAGGTCTTGTGGATGGTCATGACCCTAAACATTGACAAGGAAGCATTTACTGTAACTCCAATATGAAAATTGTTCTTAGTTGCCCAATGTTCATGCTCTAATGAGGTACTCACTCATCCTGCATAGATGAACTTTTATTCCACTCTGATTCTTTATCATGAGAAATATAATTGGTTATTCAGACTTCCTGAAAGTAGGTGAAACACCACAGACTTCAATCACTTCATCCCAGAGACTCAAATACAGATGGGGCTATAGCAAATGAAAGATAGAAGAGCTATATTATCTATACTGCAATGTTTTTGTTCAGTTTTCAGTTTGACTACTGCTTACACTCTGCAGTCAATGGTAAGATTAGTTCTAAAGCACAGCATCACTTATTGAAGGTTATGATCATATTCTTTAAAAGAACCATTAAAAAAAAAAAGAAGAGGAAATTGTTTCTGAGTTGAAGTTCTTTGACTGTTTTTAAGGATGCCTACCTACCATCTTAATAAGGTCCTATAACAGAAGAGTTAAAATTATTGTAATACGAAATCAGACACAATATATTTGTTTGAAATCATTATGACCTTTGCAATTCCTGCTCTAAACTACTGAAGTTGTTAGTTATGCAAGTGGGTTTCATTTTTAAATCACATTACAGTTTCTTCTTGAAGAAACCCCAAGAACATTATTCTGTTTTGTCTTTTAAAACATGAAGAATAACATATCTCATTAAAAATGGTACATACACAAGGTATATGTTTTGAGGACTGCACGGTGTTTAGAAAAGATGCAAAAATATATGATGGGAAATGGGATGAAACAGGATGGAAAAAGTGTACCAAATCAATCAGCATTTCAATCATGTTGCCCAAATTATATCAATATACGGGCTTACAGTTTATAAAACAAAACAAAACAAAACCAGAAGAAAGCATTAGTTAAATCCATATATGGCAAAATTATATTATGTGCAATGTCTTAACTTCATGTCAAGTCTTTCATCTGTTTTTTACATACTTTCTTGACTACTTTTACAATTGTTTCATTCAGAAACGATTGAAAATTGCAGCAGATAAAACTTTATCTCCAGTTGACCGAAATTGATCAATACCACCAGTTTAGAAAAAGGCTTTAAAGCATGTAGATTTTTTTTTTACACAAAATAATAAAAATAGTAGAAAATAGGGTTTAGAATAGTTCCTGAGTGGTGTCTAGTTCAAACTTTTATTCCAAGGCAAGATAAACTACTCATACTTATTTTTAAAGGGCTCTGTCCAAAGTAAAATGTAAAAAACTACAAAAAGCTCTACAATATTTGTTTTCTACAATATTAATCATTGTTCCTCTCCATACAAAACAGTGATCTTGAATCAGATGAGCTATTCCTGTTCCACTCTTGTACTCTGCTTTGCTGCATAGCTTGCAGAAGACACTGATGATGGTCTAATGAAGCTAGTGAAAAGAAAGTAACTGCCAGTTATATATCAATACCAGCCACTACTAATCACTGTTCCAAAAATCAATTTAATGTAAAGCAAATTATAAGATTCAGGATTAGTTACATTTCTATTGAATAAAGAAAGAGGTGATGGCAAGTTTTTCATTTCCTGTCTTTCAAAGTTAGAATATATAGCCTAGTGGTTCACCTCTCCAGCTCTAAGTAAGTGTAATTTCAACTTAATTTTTGTATTAATTAATCACTTCTTTGCAAAATATGCTTCTCAGTTATAGCAAATGGACAGATATGTGCCTTCCAAAGCATTGAATTACACAATATACACTTATAATTTAAGTTTCATGTTACCTAAACATACCAAAAATACTCTTTAAGATACAGATGACTTGGAAGATTATGACAGATAGAAAAAAAAAAAAATTTATAAATGAGATAGTCAAGTCAGGAAGAGTTTGAATACCTACAGAGTTTAGCCTGAGTCAAATGTAAACATCCCTTTTTGATATTTCATAGTATAAGGATTACCACTTCCTTCCTTACAGAGAAAAAATGTTAAAGGATTAGGATGGTAAAAGGCCGTGATTATTTTTATACCAGCACAATGAGACAAATGATCCTTTGCAGATAATCTTCTTCCAGTGAATCACCAACTTCAAATACCTTTTGAAATATTCGTATAACCTAACACTAGGCATTTAACTGGAGAAAGAGGTTCTTTTGAGACAAAACTGTAGCTTAGACTTTCATGATTCACACAGAAATAGTTAAGATTATGATCCACTGGCATTTTGTTATCTCTGTTTTAAGCAGACAGTTGACTAGATGAGACCAGATGCCTCTTTCAAAATAAATACTACTGATTTAATCTTTTGAAATCTAGGGTTATAATGTAGGCACAATAAAGCAGCATTGAATTTATACAGCATTTCTGAAACACCATAGTTGTTTTCTAGTAATCACAGATGTGAAAGAAAGGTGAAAAGTTACAGGGTTTTTTTCCCTTGAATTTTATACAGGATGAATATTATTTTAAACATATAAAAAACTTTTAAGAAGTTAAATATTTACACTTTCCCGATAAAATAATATTTAACAAGATTGAAGGTATAATGTAAGGTTTAAATTCTTAATTTAAGCATAATTGTTTTTTCTAATGTTGAAGAATTTTATGTCTGATGTAACTTTATTAGCCAGATCAATATCTGTTTATGAAAAGATAGAATACATTATCTTACCACATGCCAACTTTTTTTGATAACTATTTCATTCTGTGTTATGAACATGATTTTAATATATTGTTTATTTTTTCCAAATGAAATAGTTTCTGATTAAAAATGTGTGTTAGTGTCTCACACACTTGCGTGTATGTTAGTATTTACTGATACAATGCCATGAAAGTAGATGACAATTGTTCATTTCATAGATACATCCATATTCTCAAAAACAACTGAACAAAACCCCCGAATTCCAAAATAATTTGTTTTCTTCTCTTTTATTTTGTTTGTTAGTCTCAATCTATGAGAAGTATTCCACATCCTCAGGAGTAGTTGTTTCACCTTTCATGTGACTTGGCTGCTAGTCCTTACTGCTGCGCTAATAAATATATCCTGTGCTCCTTGTAACTACTTGTGAACATTCAGTCCCAACATTAGCTTCCTACTCCATCCAGAAGTAATTTTCTATAGGAGAGAGAAAGGCATCACATAATTCTGACCATTAATGCTATGTGCAAGTAAATATTAAACTATTATAATTTTAATCCAGATATTTCCTAGATAGTTACATAAAAATAGTGGTTTATATATATGTATAATAACAAAGTACCATATGCATTATATTAAAAGATCATCTATTTTGTCCTTTTTTTTATAAATTATACTACTGTATAGCCTAGTAGAGAATCCACTTTAAATCATATATTTAATCCAATCGGAATTCAACTGCAGGGGTAAATTAAAGCTGCCAGCCCACTTGCGCGACCGGAAGAGATAGCGATTCCAACTCACTATCGTGGCATTCAAAGGTCAAAACCATGGACCTGGGGGGAGATTGCCCAGGAGTTGATTAATTATGGCCGGCAATATGGGCCAACTAATCCCTCTTCTCATCGATCAGAAACTAAAGCAGTCCGATGGGCCAGTCTGTCCCCTCGTGATAGATCCTCAGGAAAAAGATTTAGGCGTCCCCACCTAACCTTATTGCCCCGACGGCGAGGAGAGAACTTTGGCATCTTGGTTGGCAAAAGGAGATTCCTCGCGAATTAATGGGTGGGACCCCCACAGATGTGTTGAAAAAAATAGTGACTGCTTGGCCAGATAAACCACCCGTTTCCGCGGTGCGTGAGAAATCTGCCCGTGAAAGAAACAACAGCCAGTGCCCCCCCACTCATAGCTTTGCAGGACCCCGTTCTGACTGTGAAAGCTAAACAGGGAAACCAGATGGCTCGCTCTCCGTAGGTGGGGGGGGAGACGGAGGCTGGATGTATATTAGACAACTCACCGGGAATGCTGACGGAGATGTGTTGATAA
>JANIJG010001833.1:22534-34878 GCA_024611175.1 Megaceryle torquata | reverse complement strand
CTACCTTGTTTCAGCTTGAAGCCATTCCCTCTGGTTCTGTCACTAATTACCCAAGAGAAGAGACCAGCACCAACCTCACTACAATGTCCTTTCAGGTAATTGTAGAGAGTGATGAGGTCTCCTCTCAGCTTCCTCTTCCTCAAACTAATAGCTACAGGATTTACAAAAAGAATTTCATAATCACTTAACAAGCTTAATCCATATTAGATGATGAAAAAGGATATTACCATTAGCTCCCTTTAAGAGAAGATGAGTGGACACACAGGTGTATCCACTGATCTGACAACATTTTCAGAGACTTTTCTTAATGAAAAATCAAACCCTTCATTTTCATCCCTCCAAGCCACTTCTTCTCTCAACCAAACCAAACAGACAGGTTAAATATTATATTTAGAACATAGGCACCTCCTACTTGCAGCCATTTAACCAATGTGCTTTTCTTTTTGATATAGAAATGGACTGTAGTATTTTTAGGGGAATTCTGGGTGGCTACCCAGATTTCACTGGAGATCATTACTATTTTATGGACTAAATTCTTCCTAGTCTGAACTCAGTCTTGAAACATGAGGACCACTGTAATCCTGGTGGTGTTCAATCTTACGGAGTTTACACATATACAATACCAATAATTGCTATAATTAGGGGAAAAAACCAAACCTTTTTGAGGAAATTCTACTTCCATTAAAATCTCTCTTTCACTGTACTTATATACATTTTTACTTATCACAAAATTGTCAAAGGCATAGCTCTGAGCTCTCCAGTTAAAGGCAAAAAAGGTTTGTATTAAGTCACAACCCTGCTCTGTTTGCAAAATGTTTTAAGAAACAAATTGGTAAGAATCGCTCAGAGCACAAGCTTTCTGTGAAACTACATGTAAAGAGAACCACATGTACTTCTGATTTTTGATCTTTTTGTGCCTAGAAACTCTAAAGTGGGAGTCACTGAACAAATAAAACAGAGCCTACACCTCCAGAGAAGATAAGGCAGAAAACAACGGGTGGATCACAAGAAAGTACAGAAACAAGGAAATCAGCACCAGTACTTTTTCATCTCTATTTTTTTAAGAAATGTCACAGAGTCCCAGAACAACCAGTTGCCCCAATTCTCTTAGTTAAAACTTACTGAAATCCTGTGTAGTATTTATATTTATGTATAGCTTTTGATTTGAAAGTTGTTGATGAAAGTTTATCTAAGAGTGTGATTATTCAAGTTACGGGCAGAGTCCCCAACATATAAGAAGACTCATAAGTAGCCTCTATGATTTTGTAAGTAATTGCTTAATTGCCCATCTTACAGAGAATTCTGAAAATTTATGGGTATGACAGAGCAACCAATGTGTCCAGAACTCTCAGAGATAGGTTATAGCTTACTGCTTTTATTAATAATGCTGCGGGAAGTAGGAAAATACATATTGACTGAAACTCAAAAACGTAGACTTTATTCTCCCTTGATTTTTTTTTAATCAGAAAAAAAACAAACGAAAACAAACAAAAAAGACACAAAAACCAAACAAAAACCCCAAACAAAACCAACAAAAACACCCCCCCACAAAACCACCAAACAAACAAACAAAACCCCCAACCCCCCAAAAACAAACAAACAAACAAAAACCCCCAAAACCCCCCAAAACAAAACAAAAAAACCAAAAAACAAAAACAAAAAAAACCACAAACAAACAAACAAACAAACAAAAAAAACAGAAAAAAATGTGAATTGACTGATTTGCCCCAAAGCTTTGGCTGATTTGAAGACTGACACACAGTGTAGAACCCGCTTGAGTAACTGGTATAGAGACGAACTAGGCCTAAGAAATTTTACTGTTTAAATTACTTAAGTTTTATAATGAATTCTCAACTTATGTTAAACACCTAACAGTGCTGCAGATATTACTTGCAAGAACTATGCATTAAAAATCTGCTTAACTGCAAAAGAATACATGCCATATAATTAAAGCAAATAATTATTATGAACCCATTGCAAGTTAAAGTTCTGTGGACTATAAATATGCATTTTCAGAATACTCATCATTAATAATGTTTTACACATACAAAACTTAACTCTGAGTTGTCTTACTGGTTTAAAACCTCATAATTTTCCTGCTCTTGGTAATAATATTCCTCTTGCACTTGTTTCTACTTCATGCAGATAACACAGCCCAATGTTAGCTATCATATTCCAGGTCATGATGTATCAGGTATCACAGCACTGTCCACAGTGTTTCTTGTACTACGATCAACATTCGCTTTACGGACAACTTGATCCATTTATTTCAGCTCCTACACAGGCCCTCCCCCCACCAGTTATCTCACTTTCAAACCATGAATATAGAGGAACAATTTCCTGACTCCTTCCAGCCCACAACACTGACACGTGACTACTACTGTGCTGAAGCACATCTGCCGTGCCATCCTGTTATCTTGATTCCTAAGCTTTTCTGGAACCCCTCCAAGTCAAGCGGGCTAACACGATAAACATCCATCTGGACAACAGCCCCACAGAAGTCAGCAGGCTTGTATGCAAAGGGTGGAAGCTCCCGGCTTAAAACTTTGCTATCGTTGCTAAATTGCTTTCTGGTGGGCTCGTGACAGTAGCGAGCTCCCCTGCAGGCAAGCAGCTACTGACACAAAACTTCCCTGACTGGTTCAGCTCGTGCCAAGTGGAGTTTTGCTGCCATCGTATCATGAGAAACATGAAAGAAAAACTCCTCCACACGTGCGGCAGGGGAACGCGCCTGTTCCTAGCGCAGACACACAAAGTCTGCTCTAGCACAAGTAGTCATAAAACAACAGCTCAGACCATGAATGCAACAGCCTCTTCCAGGTCTTCTAGCCAAGTAGCAAAACGGTGCACTGCTAAACCACACCACTGATTGTTAAGTCTTTCTGTAACCAGAATGCATGGTCAACTTCTTGGTGAAAGGTGGAAAAGGTAGCACTGTTATGATTAAATCCATCACACAGGTATTACCAAATAAAAAATAAATTCAGACAATTTTAATCAGAAATTTTAATCTGATTTATTTTTCAAAACATACCTACTTGTTACTCATTTCAGTTACGACTTTGAATGGTCTTTCTTAATCTAAACGGTCAAAGTCAGAGGGATGTTTTGTTTGTTTTTTAAACTAAAGGCCTTAAAGTTTCAGGCTGCCACATCTGAGTTAGGTATCTGAACAAATAACATTTAGATCCCAAACAAACAGAATATGTACACACCCACAAATACTCTTCTACTTTTGCAAACACCATTTAAAGCAAAACCTGGTAACTAACTACAGACTGGGACACTAAACCAGCGAAGATATTTTCTACACATAAAGAAACAGCATTCCCAAAGTCGTTTTTACCATAATTTATGTAAGAAAGGGGAAAAAAGAACCAAAACCAAAAGTAGCTTAACTGTGGTCGATTTAAAGCCCAGGTGAGGCCTGTCTAAAATACTGGATGCACTTTCCTGAAGCTTTTTCCTCCCATTTAGCAATTGTCTTTTTTTTTAAAGCAACTCTTTGAGCTTTTTTAAAACAGAATGTGCTATTTATCTAATGCATTAATACAGTGGGCTTAAACCTGAGAGAAATTACTCTTCTAGTTATCAGGCGTTAATAAGGAGCCCTTATTACAGACTGTCGCTCTCTGCACAGCGGCCGAAGACACCAGCTGCCAGGCTGGCCCACAAGCCGCCGGCCGGGAAGCTGCTCTGTGCAGACGTCTCCCACTCCTCCGGGGCCCGGGCCTGCCCAGAGAGACTGCGTCCTCCCCCGGCCGGGGCTGCCCGCCAGGCTCCCCTCGCCCCCGCCTCGCCGCGGTGACGGGGCCCCGCTTCATATACAGGTGCCGGTGCAAGCCCAGCCCAAGCCCCACGGAGCCGCGGGCCCCCGCCGTGCCCCGCAGAAGGCGGCGCGGCGCGACCCGGCCCCGGCCTCGTCCCGCACTCACCTCAACAGGCGTCCCGGAAACTTCCCACCACCCGCGCAGCGCCGCCGCCATGTTTAGGGTGGATGAGGCGTCCCAGCTACGGGCCGCGCCAAGGCTCAAACTCCGCCGCGGCCGTTCGGCCTCCGCCAGAGCCCGTCTCGTCGCAGCGGCCAGGCCAGGCCCGCGCCCGTCCCAGGCGAAGAGGCGCTCGGTGGAACGTTGCCCGTGCCAGGGTGGAGTATGAGTGTTCCCATCATGCAGCATCTAGAGGATGGGTGATAGGGAAAGCATATTCTCCCCTCCACTCGGAAAAAATAGTGCAATGTCAATAGCCCACAATGAATGAAAAAAACCCCCTAAGATATAAACACTGTCAGCTGGTGCTTCGGAGAGGGAAACATTTGTGTTTGGATCAGGAGCGCAGGACAGACAGAACCCCATCCTGGCCCTTCCCATGGCTGTCTATCAGGAGCTGCGCTTCCCAAACAGCACCCTCGCCTTCGACAGAAAGCATCTTCCTCGGCCGTCTGTGTTTCGCACCACTGTGTCTTGGAAATGGATGTTTTGAATAGGTCCTTGCAAGCAGCTGGACAAGAGCGTGAAGCTTATGGATCGCACAGCTCTGTTGCTTAGACGGGCAAAATAAGGGTAGGTTGAAGTTTAGACAGTGGCTACTGCACAGGGGCTGCCCGCTGCCCATTTATGTCCTTTGGTCGTGTGAACCCCTTCATCAAGAACCTGCCCCTTCCTCCTCCTAGTTCAAAACGTGAACTTTCTTGCCTCAATTATTCAGACACTGGATTCACAAGAACCTCAGTCATCTCCAGCTTCCTCTTTAAATTTTAAATAAAATCAGCCTACAGGCCTAAAAATTACACGGAAGGGAGAAAGGTCACAAAAAGAAAAGAGAAGAGATTTTTCTTTAACACGCAGAACAGTAGAAATCTCAGCTGTTTAATGTCACCTGCTTCAGATGCTTTACCACCACAAAGGACAACAGTGAGTTGGTACTGTCTCTGTGCAGTTCTTAGGAAGACTCTGAGCAAGTAATTGTTGAACTTTTTGGTTTCTAAAACCCTTCCGCAAAGCAAACGCCACAACTGAGATGTAGAAGCTGAAACTGAAGTACCAAATTTAACATCTTTACTATAATTCAGTTCAGTTGTTTATAAAACAGACCCAACAAAAGTATTTTCTGGACAATAAGGAAAACAACTATGCATTGGTTCCAGGGGATTTCAGTATAAACCAACTGCACAGGGAGATTAAAAAAAAAGGACATCTCCATCCCCACAAAACAATTTTTAAGGTTTTCAGGTATTTTTTTTAATAAATGTGCTTTGTTCACAAAAAGTAGTGACATAAAGACAACAGAAATGAGAATACACATTTTTTTTCCTTTTCCTCTCCAGCAACTTACAAGTGAGAGATCTCTTGCAGTTGTAATTTTCAAATATTTCCTGATGTAGAAACATTTTTCTTGCACCAAACATCGAACAACTCCTGATATCACCACTTACATTGTTCAGGGAGGTATAAGTATTTATATAAATCCCACTTTTCTCCACCACCACAATATTCTGTCCTTTATAACAGTTAAAAAAAAGCAGCAAGAAAACTGAGCTGTTATGAATCTCAGGTCCCTAACCTACAGAGACAGTGGTGTCACCAACCCGCCAAAAGGCTTAAAATTTAAGTGTTAATATTTTAAAATATTTTGGGCGATAGATCTTGCTCTGAAGTGCTTTTTTAATAGGGATCACAACTCAGTTTACATTAACCAATGCCAAGATGTTAGCTAGGACATAACTGGTTTTTTTTAAAAGGAGTATCAATTAAAATACTAGGTATACTTTGAAGTCTGCACAGATTTAAGTTTCCATAAACAGCTGAATTTATAGCACCAATATTTTAGCTTTAACATCAGCACTGCTGGAGCCAGTAGTTAACTGGGAAGAAGAAAGGCTTTGACTGACAGACGTTTTAGTGAAAGTGAAGTGGTAAAGCACAGGATGCAAATACTGACTTTTAGCCAATTTTGAAGCCATTGTGTATTTAATTCAAGAAGTATTCCCTGTAAGCAACCATAATACTTCTGTGTCTAAATCCAACTGTCTTTACACATCAGAATATAGTTTGGTTTGTATACAATGATATAATTCAGATTGAATATTGAATCTTATTTGAATCAGCTATTAGGGGATGCTGCAAATTTTGGGAGAGACACACAAAAAGCTCCCATGAAAGAATAGAGCACTGCATGTTTGAGTGTAAACTGGACCAATGCAGGATGACTGTGTAGGAAACTGGATAAAAGAAAGGAAGGTTAAACCACGTCACTTTCAGTGCAAAACTTCAATGGAAGGAGTAAGTTTCATTTTCATAGCAACCACTGTAAAATCCACACTACAACTTCAGTCTATCTGGTAACTTCTGTAGTATAAATACAACATGGTAAGATAATATGGTGTAAGGTATATTTCAGCACAACCAATTGTGAAACTATGTATTAGTATTTTCTACCATTTTGATGAAGTCAATCTTTAAAACCATGATATGGCACCTAGTTCAAATAATTTATTTTTAGGCACTTACATTGAGATTTATCAGCCTAACATTTAAATGTGAATATCTGGCCATTATTTTCAAATGGAAGGAAATCTAAGCTAAAATACTGAATCCTCTATTTTTAATAGTAAACAGAATTGATTGGGGGTTTTCATTTCATTTTGTCATTGTGGATGGTTTGTTTGTTGTTCTATTTTTTTTTTCCCCCTGCAAAAACTCACAGACTTAGTACACAAGTTAAAAAAAACCTAATCAATGTAACACTTCTGTTCTATCTCTCTACAGTGCAGACCAGTCTTCAGCTAGCTATGAAGTCTTCAGTGAACACAAGATTTTTGGGTCCAAATAAGTTAACAAGTAGTGTATGTTAACTTCACTTATGTGGTCCAAATAAGTGGCTTGGTGCAAGTATGTGTGTATCCTTGAAAAACTTGTATCATTATGTTCCTTTATACAAAATTGGTCTGTATTTACCATATAACTTGGAAGGTCTACAAATAAGGACAATTAAAGAAAAAGTTGATTGATTTTAAAAGGCATAAATAATTTACTTTAAAACATGACAAACCCCACCCTGTCCCCCAAAAACACAGTTTGAAAAGAATACAGAACACCATCATTGGGGAAATACTGATATATGTTAGTGCTTGTACACTCACAAAATTGCAAAACCACGTTCCAGCTCTAAAGTGAAACATAATTGTCTAGACGTACCATACTTCTCTGGGGGGACATAACCTCTTTGGAAATCTCATGTCTAACTGCTATTTATGCAATGAAATTACACAGTATGTATAACTATGGATTAATATATTCCAGTGCTTGGTGTTATCTCAATTTGGTGTTTTCTCAAGAGGGCTGCAATAAATATAAAAACAAATGTGCCAGCATTATAGTTTCTCCAGCCCAGGCTTAACCAGAGTGAAACTGAATTTGAAAGAAAAGTTTTGTTCCATGATTAAGAAGGGACATGCATAACCAAGTGTCTTAACCAATCTGCACATTTAATTCAAGTGCAAATTATTTCTTCCTACATATACTTCTCAGAAGCCCACCAACTCCAGTGCCTTAAATTCAACCACATTGGGTTAAAATATCGGAACAACATCTATCAAATTAAATAGAATTCACACTTCACAGCACTAAAGAAAAGAATGGTACCTTTCTGAAAAAAAAAAAAGTTATATAAATCTAAGGAAAGTAACAGCAATTTATGCTATGACATGAGTCATTTGCATAAAAGTTGTATTTTTTTCACTTTCATACAAGAATAAATTTTGAAATTCAAAAGTAGAAAAAAATAGCAAATTCTGTAAACCTTTGCATTTTCTTTATGCAAACCACTTTTGTGTGTTGAGCCCATGTTAGTATAGCAAAATTAGTTAAGCAAGAGGTTTGACTGAAAGGGCATTTCAACGACTACATTAACTTAGAAGCAATATAGGATCTTCAAGCTCATAGAACGGAATTGAACTAGACTGGCTTTCTCCAGAGTCTGAGTCATAAGGAGCATCAGGTAGCTCCATAAAACCGTAAGCTAGCTGTTCATCTTCTGTATCTGATCGAACATAGCAGGAAGTGTTGGAATATTCCTCATCTTCTATACTGTTAAAATCCTGTGGGATATACAACATTCCCGGGTAGTTCCTGCTAACCAAGTCACTTGATGTTTGCAAGGAAGTTTTCCTAAATGCCATCAGGTGCATGTGAGAAAACTTGGAATACTTGAAGCGTTTAAAACCCAAGGACTCTATGGCAATTTTCCAGCTTTTCATCATCATAGCCCGGCGATTCTGATGAGACGAATCAGGAGTTATTACAAGCAATAAGCCATTTAATACGAGAAGTTCATGTGCCTTCTTGCAGCATATCCATCGCTGATAGGGTGATGGAAAGTAAGAAAGGAGGAGCGAGAAAACGACAACATGGAACAGCTCTCCAGGTAGAGAATCAATGGGATTTTTCAGTTGCTTGAGAAAGGCATCTATAGCATCTTGTGCCAGTTGGAGAGGTTGCTGAATCTGAAGATTTAAGAAGTCACACTTGTATACGCTCTGGTGGAATAAGAAAAACAGAAAACAAAACAAACATCAAGGTTAGTTTAAAGAGCAAATACAATCCAAATCCATACAAAAATCAATGACAACCTCTCTGTTCCCTTGAGGAAATGTCAAGCCTGCTGAACATTCCTCTTACTATTAACTCAATCTAAAATAATAAGTTAGCACATATTACTAGCTTTCACAGAGGCAAGCAAGATTTTAGATGCACAGTAATTTACTATGAAGATTTGATAGCTGTTGATAAAAATAAATAAAATATCAAATCAACTCCCTCACAATTTAACAACTCAGATAAGCCTACATTGCTTTTGTTTCTCTGGATGCTTGAAGCCTTTCAGAAATTTTCATAAATCTGAAATTAGAAACTAAATTAGGTATCTCAGTATTTCCACCAGTTCTTTGAAAAGACTCCAACAAACTTAATAGCTTGATCACTTGGAAAAACCTGTCATTCCTAACTGGTACAGAAACAAAGAAGATATGACAAGGCAACATATGTTAGGAAGCTACAGGATATGAACTGCTTTACAGCAGTGATATGGATCACACTTTAACCTTGCTGCAAATGCAAAGTGTCATGGTACCCATTTGGGCAATTATCAAAGTAAGGTAAGGGCTATAAATGACACCACAATACAACATACAGAAGAGTAAGTTCTTGACATCCTTAATCACTGAGCATTCAAAAACTCAGGCTAATAGTATGCTGTGCACTATATATTTTTGACACTTTATAACCACCAAAACCTGGGACTGACTTCTTTCATAAAAAAAGGTATTAAGATAAAATATTTTGTCATAATAGCAACAAAAATTGCTATCAACGCCTAGAGATTGTGCAGTGAATGATGGACACTCTGAAAGGGTAAGCAAACATGAGCGCTGACAAAACATTCTGTAGAGCACATCTGAAAGGTGGAGTCAGATCTGCTGCATTTTCATACCCACAAAAACGTATAGCGTGTTTTATGCAACAGCGTTCAAAAATTATGACTAGAATGCTATTGTAGAGGTATTCATAAAGTAGCTGCTACACACAACTGTTTCCAAGTAGAAGAGAATGTTAGTCCTGTTTATATAAAATCACATACTCTTCTGAGAGTATGCAATAAATTAGAGAAAGTAATCAATGTTCAAAATATCAGTGATTTATTATCAGTGGTATTCCAATATGCAAAAAATCAAGAAAGAGATTTGCATTATGTGGCTATAATCAAGAAATTTTAATTGCAATCATTATACCTTCAGGGCTATATTCTGCTTCCCTGTAATACTTAGAACAGGAAATTTCCTGTTCTAATTTCATTATCTCCTCTAGTAACTTTTAAAAGAGAGAAGGGCTTTGAAGAATAATTGTTCAGAGTAACATGCAAACTTACATCCCCTTACAGTGCACTTCTAGTTACTAAAACTCCTCAGAAAAACTCAAGTACAGTCACTGATTATTTCCTTCCATCAGTCAGTGCAGCTTCTGAGAGGTCCATGCTTAAGTATATTCCTACTCAATTTTTATTTATGCCTTTTGACTCATCTGAAATGCCATTAAAAGATAGCTACTAAAGTTTTCCAATTTCAAGGTTCACAGCTGCATTATTAAGGCCTATCTCTTAGGGAAAAAAAAAATCAAATCAGTTTTAAAACAAAACAAAACTACAGTTTAGAGCCTGTTCATGGGAAGGATGTAGTAGGAGGCCCATAGTTCCTATTAAAGCACAGACAGTATACTTAAGCATTAAACATACTTTTTTTTTTTTTACAGTCATTTTAAAGCATTGTAAAATATCTGAGAATCAAATTTATATTAAATCCAGCAAATATGACATACCTCAACAGCTGGAACAATATCGATGCCAACTGTCAGAAATTCTTCAAACTTCAGAAATGGATTAAAGCAGCTACCAACATCAAGTAATCTGATCTTCCCCAAGGAGTGAAGCAATCTACAAAGCAGCAAGAATGCAGTTTTATCAAATGATATTTTTCAAGCTATATTTGGAATTAGTTTCAGATAACTAATGTAAACATTTATTCATAGAACACCACAGTAGTGACTAACAGAAGTGAATGCCTTACTTGAATTACTGAGATATCTAAAGAACCAAGCTCCATCAAGTGGAAAAGCAGCTGTAATACTATTAACTAGTGTACTTGTAGTAAGACTCTAAAATGGCAATTTGTGTCCACTAGACAGGCTCTTTCTATTGCCTTGTGTTTCCCACTTAGCTTTTTGTGGTATTTATTGGTGCTGAAGTCACACAAATCACCAGAGTTAACATTTCAGGAGTTTTTAAAAGAGAAACTGGTTTAATAAAGACAAAAGAATGCAATAATATTCCAAGGCAAACATACAAATCTAAAAATGAAGACTTTTAGTTTTTCCCTGAAAAAAAAGGTAAGTATTTTATTTGTTTTATGTTAGCTATTTTTTTTTTAATGGATGACTTCTGGAGGTTCACTTCAATTCTCTTTTCAATGTGTTAGATCAGTCCATAACTTTAGTTAGCCACAAACTAAAAAAAAAAAAAAAACAACCAAAAAACAAAAAACAACTGACTGCTCAAGTTATAACGAAGTTATTTTAAACATCTAAATGAACTGAAGTATTCTCTCAAAACTACTCATGGAAAAAAAAAAAGTCTATTCTATGCCATGCAATAAATTTTCCTTTGGAGTCTCCAAAAGCTTTTAATGAGAAATAGTGAAAAACAGCCATCTGGTTTAGGAAAGAGAGTCCTTATCACAATACTTCTGAAGTATTCATAAATGAAGATTTATCCCATAAGAATTCTGAAGAACATTTTATTAAGCCAAAAATCTCTCTCATCTTCCACTGTATGATGACCTTACTATTGAAGGTGAAAGTATAGATAAGAAGGCCAGTGGCTGTAATGGAAAACACTTAGCTATGCTACCAAACAACATAAGGTGAATGATGAAAAAAAAAAACACAAAAAGTTAGGATAAGGATTAATGTGAGAAATCATGACTTACTGCTTGGACTGATAGAAAGAGGCTGGTAGACTGCTGAGGATACTTTAATACTTTAGCTCCAGAACACAATGGAAAAATAAATAAATAAATAAAACCCAAACAACAAAACAAACCACACCGAATAACTGGCCCATTATCTTCTCAACCTGATTCCAAAACTTCCTGTGCTAAAAAATACTGAAGGGATGGGAGATCAGTAAAAAAATAGGAGACTGAAGAAACAAGGACAGGACATTATTCTACTGTCTGGTAGAAGCTCCCATTATAGAACAACAGAAAATACGCCGGATGCTAGAGGCTGGCAGGTGAGATTTGCCTTTTATTGGCAAGCTCTGACATCACCTGGGATCAACTGCAAAGCCAATCTGAAATACCTTTATGAAGATAAAGACATCATGGCTCTTCTCTCAGTTAAATAAGTCATTTAAAAAGAAAAAAAAAAGATACCTGGCAACTTCTGAGGATAGTGACTGCTGCCTTGCCTCTGAAAGCATTATCATCTTTCAAAGGACAGTCTCCTTGACCAATGCCTAGAGGAATATTTGTGGTCTTCAAGTTTACAACCATAGGCATTTTCTTCATGTGCTGAAGCACCTCTCCTACGAGGACAGAGAGTTGGGGTTGTTCAGTCTGGGAAAGAGAAGGCTCCAAGGAGACCTTATTGTAGCCTTCCAGTATCTTAAGGGGGCCTACAAGAAAGCTGGGGAGGGACTTTTTAGGCTTTCAGGCAATGATAGGACTAGAGGGAATGGATTAAAACTAGAGAGAGGTCGATTCAGGTTAGACATTAGGAAGAATTTCTTCACCA